>JBBPKJ010000321.1:0-29259 GCA_038089195.1 Brasilioporus rufonigricans
CTGACCGCCACCTCGCGGCCCCGACGTCAGGAGCGCGCCCGGGCCTCGTCTCACCAGGCACCCTTGCCGCTCTTTTTGTCGCACCCGCCCATCACTCCCTCTCGCACTTGCAACAGACTCGCTTGTCCTCGCCTCCAGCTGCCGCCATAGGTTAGCGAACTGCTCGCTACCCAGCCCACCCTCGCAGTTCGCCCCCATGCAGCCGTGCTTCAGGCCGAAAAGCCCTCCTGGCTTTCACCCATACCCATCCTATCACATCACCGAGCGTCGATGTTCACGGACAAAAGTTCTGCAGCCTGGGAATGTTTATGTAATAAAAACTGAACAGTTTTACGTTGGCACTGTCCAATCACTGTTCGTCTGAGACTCACCCTCTTCAGCAGCGCCTGCTCAGGCTGCTGAGGACAATACACAAACCTTTTCGGGTATGACAGTCTTCTTGTAGTCTGTGTCTAATCAGTGTACACTCCGAATCTTCCTTCCGAAATCACGGTACACAAGGAAAATCCGTTGGCGGTGGTTACGTACGGGCTATGCCATGCAGCTCGTTATTCGGGGGTGTGGTTCCCCGTATGGACCTATTCTGCTTAACAGGTCTCATACTTCGTACGCACACTTGTTACACTGGCATCACTTTTTGATCCGTTATGGCGGCGCTATGCCCAATCCAACGTGCCTTTTGTAAGCTGCCAGGTGGCGAAAGCCGCCCCATCAAGTTCTGACTCACCAGGCCTGGCAACTCCAAACTCACAATCATCGCCAGAGCCACAAACAGTAAACGGCGGTAACCCTGATCTGGTAGGTGGGCACTGGCACTGGAGCGATAATATGGTTATATTGCTATTGTCACTGAAGAGTTGCAATTTCGGGGCTTCGGGTGACACATCGCAGCCCATTTAATCGGATCCAGATAGCGATGCCCGAACCGAAATTACGAAAGTTGCCCGTCTTCACGCTGCCTGGAGTGCATTGTTTATAAACAGTTCCGGCGAGAATTCTGTGAGCATGTTCAATTTACTGAACTTCTTTCCCGTCGATAATCCACTCCATGGATACGCTAAGTAATAACTATTTCGGGTCGACGAACACCGCAGAAGAGCACGATACATCTGCGAGCACGACACTCAATGGAGATCAGTCGCCGGACATATCATACCCGGTAGCACAACAGACTTCCACCCCTGTAAGTCCAAATGACAAAGCAGGTGTGGAACATATCAATGTCCTTGTCGTCGATTGGGATGGTCCGGATGACCCCAAGAATCCAAGAAAGTAGGCTCACCTGTATACTTTCTCATTTTTCGATCCTCATGCCTTTCCTTTCCAGCTGGAACTTCAAGCGAAAATGGGTCGTGACTGCCATAGTTTCTGGGTTTGCTCTTATCACTCCCGTAACTTCTACTATTGTTGCTCCCGCAACCGACCGACTGGTTGCCGAGTTTGGAGTCCATAGCAATGTAGTCATTGCGTTCACCACGTCGATTTATGTGCTTGCTTACGGTGAGTCGGCTTTGGGTTTTATTCCACAGCTGGAATTCGTGTACTCGTGTCTGACCCGGGACGGGCAGCCTTTGGTCCCCTGTTCATTGGCCCTATGAGCGAAATTTATGGACGGTCTCGAGTACTTCAACTGGCAAACCTATGGTATCTTGGTATGTAGCTACGACGTCAAACTACTATTCTCGGACTCACCATTTCTAGTATGGAACATTGCATGCGGCTTTGCACAGAATGAATCACAATTGCTTGCCTTCCGTTTTTTAACCGGACTAGGAGGTAGTGCTCCTTTCGCAGTACGTAATCCATTTTAACTTTCATCTATTATTTAACTGACCTTGTGATTCTAGATTGGTGGTGGCGTCCTTGGCGATTGTTGGCGTGCAGAAGAACGTGGTCAGGCAGTCGCACTGTATTCCTTAGCACCACTACTTGGTCCTGAAATTGGTCCTATCATGGGGGCTTGGTATGTTTCTGTCTATCCTCAACTACATAGCTACCTAATGATGTCCGTAGGATCGCAGAGCGTTCAACGTGGAGATGGGTGGTATGCTTGCTCAATTTGATACGCTGCTTGGTCCACTCATCCATTGCATCCCTAGTTTTGGTCCACCAGCATCGTAGACGCGGCTATCCAGATATTAGGCTTGTTCTACCTCCAGGAAAGTAAGTTCAGGTGGTCTGTAGCCTCTTGTGTGTTCCTTACGATGTTTTTCATAGCTTTTGCGCCTTTACTCTTGCAGAGGAAAGCAGCAAGAATACGGCAGCCGATTGACGTGGAGAAGTTCCCTCATAGAGAAGTACGAACAATATTTGATGGGAAAGATCGTTCGTGAGTATGACGTTTCGAAGAATCGTACCATCCCAACGGATTATTTCCAGCTGGCGAGTGATCGTGGTTAAATCACTGGTGCGGCCATTCGCACTCTTTGCCCAGGAACCCATCATCCAATTGCTTGGTGTATATATGGCATACCTCTACGGAATCATGTACCGTGAATGGTTCAACCGTGCTTTGTCTCTAGCATGTCCTAATCTCAATGCGTTGCAGTATTTGTGACAAGCATACCCTCCATCTTTGTGGGGATCTACCGACAACCTGTGGGCACAGCTGGCTTGCACTACATTGCATTTGGGATTGGCATATCTGGGGCCTCGCAATTAAATGCCAGAACACTAGACAAAGTCTACGCGTATCTTCGGAATAAAAGTGGAGGTGTTGGGAGACCCGAGTTCAGACTACGTTCGTCTTTTTTTGGTCTTGTTCTTCCTGGTTAGAAAAGTAAATGTCCCTATGTTCGGTGACAGCCGGCATGTTCATCGGCACGTTGGCGCTTCCTATAGGATTGCTTCTCACTGGATGGTCCGTTCAGGCACATGTACATTGGATTGTCCCGGATATTGTGAGTGCTTTCGTCCTCGAATTAGTGCCGTAACTCAGGTCGGACGCGAAATGAAAATAGGGCATCGTGCTCGCTGGCACAGGTATCATTCTCAGTTTTCAGTGTATTTCGACGTACGTTGTTGATGCGTTTACACTATACGCCGCGTCAGGCACGTTCTTATCGCGCTCATTGACATTCCGTTGCTCATTCGTTTGTGTCAATACAGCGATGGCGGCGGTAACTTTTCTACGTTCGTTAGCCGGCTGTGCATTTCCTCTATTTGCCCCTGCGATGTACTCTGCGCTAGGATTTGGCAAAGGGGACACCGTACTCGCCGTCATAGCTATTGTCATCGGTTGTCCTGCGTAAGTTGGTTCTTTTTCGGATGAATTCCCGGTTTATTCCCCGGCGTTCCAGATCATGGATTTTCTGGCATTTTGGGGAAAGGATACGGAATTCCAGTCGTCATGCTCGGCGAGGAACGCATGCAATGGCTACTTCGGGCCAAGAAACAGTGTCTGGATAGGTTTGTCTTGTCACGAATGGACACCGATATGGTTCGCGTTGTCCTATTGATTTGGTGACCTGCTACCGGTCCACTTCAAGGTTTCATATCGTACACTCCATAGTGCCCTTATATAGACTGATGGTGGTAAGTGTTGAAATGTCGATGGCGGCCCATAACTAAAGGAGAGAATATTATGATATCCCATACTATGTATGTGCGCCTACGACGACACGATGTTCACAAGGGGTTTAGTCCGACACCCACAGAGAGTGCCATGCCAAGTCGCATGCGAAACAACCACAGAATTTGCGAGGAAGCCCTTTCATGATGAGGATCAGGGAGTGATATAGGTAATCTTAACTTATTGATTGTTCTTGATGCCACTCATCTAATCAGACACCTTCCAAATCACTCGTTGGGATGTACGCAGGTGGAACAAAAAGAGGAGTCAAGAAAGGCCGCGAAAATCCACGCGAGTCCCCTCCAGCAGCTTGCTTGGGGTTGATCTTTCGGATAAAGGTGGGTCCAATCTTGTTCATACACCCGATGCATCCAAGACCTTGGTGAGAGCAGTGAATGTCCATTGCTGTCTGAATGTACTCGTTATGCGAAAGTCAAAGTACACATTGGTGATGCTACGGAGCGTTTATGACGAGGATGTAGTAAGCTGAGTGGGGTCAAGATCAACTGTTGTTTGCGTACCCCGGCGATCCATCGATTTGCCGTGTCGGACGCATATCACCAAAGTGGTGGTCATCTGCTTGTCATTACCGCGCGGAAGGCATGCTACTCATAGGGAGTATCAGGGAGGATGGAACATATTCAATCGCCATCCATCTCTCCTCTGAATATACCATTCTATGGATGCGATGCTCAGCGGCCTCGGCAGAGTGCCCAGAGAAGTTTCACTGTGCTGGACAATCAGTTGCTGTGCAGAACTGTCAAAGCATGGATGGGCGGTGTAGGAACTAACAGGCTTTGATATCTTCCTACAACGGGCGATGGATCACTTGGACTCCACACCGTTGACCAGAATGACGTCCTGGGTTCGAGGTATAAGGTCTCGCTTTGGGAGACTACTAGCCTGAGAGCATTAGCACTGCTGCGGAGATGGGACACTCCGATGATCGCCAAATGGCCCAACTTGCACAGTCGGAACACCTTAGCTACTACTATGCCAGCAAGGCGTTATACAATGTACGTCACCAAATTCTCATAACGAGCAGACTCCGGGTATGATCGATTGATCATGCCTCGGAGTCCGTGTCCGTGTCTGATCGGAGTGCGCTCTTCCTTGTAACAAAGTTACAGCACACCATGAAAGCCCGCTAGCGGCGGTGCTTACGTAGCGGGCTATGCTGTAAAGATGGCGACCCTAGGAAAATGGCTATTCGCATTGAGTGTGGTTGTTCCCAGCATCCCCGTACTGACCCGTTCTGTTTGGTAGGTTTACCACCTAGGTCGTCCTTCGCAAGTACATCTGCTACACTCCGCATCATTTTTGATCCATTGTGGCGGTGCTCTGCTGTTGTCCAGTCGAATATGCTCTTTGCCAGTGCAAGCTGCCAGTGGTAGGCGGCAAGGGCAACTACCTGGTTCTGACGAACCAATCCTGGTGGCTTCACACTCACACTCATCGAAAGAGCCATAGACAACAAAAAGTGATAGTCTGACCTGTCAAGTTGACACTAAGACTGGAGCATCAATGTAGTATTGCAATCATCTCTGGACACTGGCAGCTGACGCAGGCACGGGTCTGTGCGGCAATGCTGGGGCCGAAATCACCAAGGTAGCGGTCGCCCACTCATTGTCCTCACACTGCTTGGAGTGCATTGTTTATAGACTGTTCAAGCGAGGACTCTGAGCATGTTCAAATCACCGTACTTCTTTCCCTTCGACAGACCACTCCATGGACGTGCTAAACGACACCCAGTTCAGTTTGGCAGACATTATAGAAGGACACGACAACTCTGCAAGCACGACACTCAATGAAGATCAGCTGCCGGATATAGCAGGTGTAGAACATGCCAACGCCCTTGTCGTTGATTGGGACGGTCCAGATGACCCCAAGAATCCGAGAAAGTAGGTTCGCCAGTACACCTTCACTCTTATCGATCTTTATGCCTCACTTTTCCAGCTGGAGCTTCAGACGAAAGTGGTTTGTGACCGCCATTGCCTCGGGGTTTGCTTTCATCACGCCTTTGACTTCTTCCATCGTCGCTCCTGCGACCAATCAAGTTGCTACCGAGTTCAAAGTCCATAGTAATGTAGTCATTGCATTCACCACGTCGATCTATGTGCTTGGCTATGGTAAGCCAACTTTTGTATTTGCTCCACGTCTCGGAGTCGTGGATATGTGTCTGAGCTGGAACGGACAGTATTTGGTCCTTTATTCCTCGGCCCTATGAGCGAAATTTATGGACGGTCTCGGGTGCTTCAATTGGCAAGCCTATGGTATCTTGGTGTGTAGTTATGATACCAATCTGCCAATCTTAGACTTACCATCTCATAGCGTGGAATCTCGCATGCAGTTTCTCACAGAATGAATCACAATTGCTTGCATTTCGGTTTCTTGCAGGACTGGGAGGGAGTGCTTCTCTCGCGGTATGCGATCCATTTTGATTAGGGCTTTATCCAACTGACCTCGTGATTCTAGATAGGTGGTGGCATCCTTGGCGATTGTTGGCGTGCGGAAGAGCGTGGTCAGGCAGTCGCTTTGTATTCCTTAGCACCGTTACTTGGTCCTGCAATTGGTCCCATTGTGGGGGCTTGGTGCGTTTCCGCCAATCCTCAATCACACGGCTACCTCATGACGTATGTAGGATCGCAGAGCGTTCAACGTGGAGATGGGTGGTAGGTCTACTCCTTTTGACAAACTGCTTGATAGATCATCTGCTGCATCTCTAGTTTTGGTCCACCAGTATCGTGGACGCGGCTATTCAGGTATTAGGCTTATTCTACCTCCAAGAAAGTCAGTTCAGGTAGTCGGCAAGTTTCATGCACATTGCTTATGACGTTTTACAAAGCTTATGCCCCTTTACTCCTGGAGAGGAAGGCAAAGATAATACGACAGTCGATGGACGTAGAGAAATCCCCCCACAAAGAAGTACGAACAATCTTTGATGGGAAAGATCGCTCGTGAGTACGACGCTTCGAAGAGTCCCACTATCCAGACGATTTGTTTCCAGCTGGCGAGCGATCATGATGAAATCACTAGTGCGGCCATTCGCATTCTTCGTACAGGAACCCATCATCCAATTGCTTGGTGTATATATGGCATATGTCTACGGAATCATGTATCGTAAGGGGTTCAACGGCTGATCTCTGGTATCCTGATCTTGATTTCTTGCAGTATTTGTGACGAGCATACCCTCTATCTTTGTGGGGGTTTACCATCAACCTATTGGCATAGCCGGCTTGCACTACATCGCACTTGGAATTGGCCTGTCTGGGGCTTCGCAGTTAAATGCGAGAACATTAGATAGGGTTTATATGTACTTCAAAAACAAAAATGGAGGTGTTGGAAAACCCGAGTTTAGACTTCGTTCGTGTTTTCCCTGCCCTTCCTCCAGTCAATAACGTAAACACTCATACGTTTGGTAACAGCTGGTATGCTTGTCGGGACCTTGGTACTTCCTATAGGATTGCTTATGACCGGATGGGCCGTTCAGGCACGCACGCACTGGATTGTCCCAGATATCGTGAGTGTTCGTGGCTCAAGATTAGTTATGGGCTCAAGAAGTTGGGCACGAATCGATAATAGGGCATCGCGCTCGTTGGTGCGGGTATCATTCTTAACTTTCAGTGCATCCAGACATATGTCGTTGATGCATTTACCTTATACGCTGCCTCAGGTGCGTTCTCACTGAATGCCTTGATGTCCTGTTGCTTATCCTTCCGTGGGAACAGCGATAGCTGCGGTATCTTTCCTGCGTTCATTAGCTGGCTGCGGATTCCCCCTGTTCGCCCCTGTGATGTATTCTGCGCTAGGATTTGGCAAGGGGGACACCGTGCTCGCCGTGATATCCGTCATCATCGGCTGTCCTGCGTGAGTTGGTCCCTTTCTGGGCGGCCTACTCAACTGATCTCCTAGTGTTATAGGCCGTGGATCTTCTGGCATTTTGGAGAAAGGATACGAAATGCTAGTCGTTATGCTCGATGATGTTGAAATAACTACATTTCCACCTATAGTTCGAGGGTATGCGTTTGTTTCAGATACTTGACTAGACGCAGGACATGGTTTGTTGCACCCACACTCTACTCTCATTTCTCTTATTTATTACCCTACGTTCGATAACGCCCTGATGATTCATTTGTACAAATACATAGTAGTCAACGTTGATATACATACATATATCAACCACTGCATTCAATACAAAGATGCGTGTATAATAATGTCTAAAGTTAACCGTATGATAACAGAAGATAACAAGTGAACTTAATAGGATACTCTTAAAGTTCCCCGATCGGTCCACGAATAACGCGTAATGGCCACCACCCCTGCTTTTCAGACCTAAAGCCCTCTCAATACTCTCAGTACCTCCTGCGTCTCTGGCTTACTTAGCTCCTTACTCCATCTCGTCGTTCTCTTTTCCTTCTTGGTCGAGTCCAAGCCAGACGCCGGAGGCATGAGTGACGTTCGCCTGCTCTCTTTCCCGCTATCCCTTGCGTTCATATCAGTTACCATGTTCAATGCACTAGGCTTGACAGGCAAGGAGAACCGGATCACTTTCGGTCGCACAGGCTGTGGACCGAAGTGTGATATGGGGCGGTTCCTCTCCGATTCCAAATGCTCCAAACTAAGTAGCTCGTCGACCGGATCAGCGTCTGCGGGCGCAGCTCCGACAGATCGGTGATCGAGCGTTTCGAAGGCAGAAGGCTGTTCCGGCGTAACTGCGGATGCGAGCTCCGCCTCCGCCTGTTCCCACGACTCGGAGACGAGCGTGGAACACGTGGAAAGCGGGGAATCAGGACGGTCTTCCGGGATAGTGGAGGGCACTTGGAAGGAGACGCGGCGCACATTGGGTGCAGGCGCGGGCTTAACGAGGGATACGCCATCCACCGGGATTTGCGGTCCGACGTCCGCCGGAGGAGCGGGTACGGGCTGAAGTGGGAGAGTGGATTGCGGCTCTTCTGCTTCGATGATGATGATAGGGGGAAGTGAGTCTGCGCGAGGGGTTACGAAGGCGGGGGACGTCGGGGGTGGCGACTGGAGGATGGGACTCAGAAAAGAGGCGACGAAGATGGAACGCGGCCGCTGGGTGGATGTGGTGGATGCATTGATCGTCTCAGGTTGTAACGAAATGGGATGGCGCGACGTAGGTGGATGTGGTAGTGCAGAAAAGGACGCCTGTACGACGCTTGCAGGGCTGGTATTTGCCTTTGGCGCGCGACGTTTGCGAAAGCGGAACAGGCGGGAGAAGTGAAACGAAAAGCAGGCCTGGAACATGGTGAAAGAACTTTGCCGAGCGGGTTGGCCTGCACCCGATATAATAGTGGGATGAGGAACCGGGAAACCGAATGAAAATGGTCCAGAGGTTGTCAGACGATAGCACGTAACTGAGGCCTGTCTTAAATAAAAGACGGTGTCAGTTAAGAGCTGTACCGTGTCAACTCGAGTATGGTTGGCGAAAGAAACCATCATTTGATTATGACGCGCCAAGCGGATGCTCGGTTGTCAAGGACAGCCTTGGTGATGTCAAGCAGGTACATAAAAACCTGGAACTAATAGGTCTGAGGGGTCCACGCTGGCAAAGGACTGCTGAGTGCTGGCGCTGATGAGCTCAGTGCGTTTGGGCTAACAGCTCCGAGTTCTGTATCTCGGATTTGGAAGTCAAGTGGAATGAGCAGCTCCGAACCGTTCGAGGCTGTGCAACTCCCCACGGAGTACACGTAAAACCGCTGTTGCACGGGAGTGATCACAGCTTGAAAAAACGTCTACAGTGCATGTATCCAAATCCATGACGACTCCGCACGGGACACATCGTTTACTTCACTTGTTGACATGATCCCAAGTTGAGCGCGACGGCGCTCGGCATGTAAAGTCACACCACCCACGATACGAATGCTCTGCAGACAATTGGTCTTGCAAAACCGCAGAGCTAGCGTAGATACGACCGCAACATAAGGCCAAAGCATTTGAGAAAGCAAACAAGTTTCTGCCAGGTGAGAGGGTATCGCCTGATGCCGGTGTTTTCGGATGGCACAACCGATCCTACCCTTAGTCCCCCAGGTCCAGCGGCCCACAACGCACATGTGAACCAGACTTGGCACACTCCACAAACCAACCACCCAAGGCTGACCCTCCTTGGCCACTGGCACGCTCACCATCCTCAAATGGTCGTATATCCCCGGTCCGTCTGCGGACACAGACCCGCTTGCGTGCGACGTCCAGAAATCGCTTATGATCATGGCGACAGATGGGTAGCCTGCCCAGTGCTCGCATTCTGATGCGAACGGCTACTTCGTCTGCAATATTCATGCTACTCGTCAGCCCCTACATGCGCACATGTTGTCGTATTTGCCTCAGAACAATGGTGCTCAAACTTGTACACGCGCCACCGTAGACACCTAAAACCTATATACAGTCTGAAACACCATGCTCAGAAGTCCTAGCCGAATCGAGGCGCATACATGCAGGTTCGTTGTGGGCGGAGGATGGATCTGATGACCCCTCGTCATGGCCCACAAGCAAACGTCGGGCACAACGTTTCAGCGTTTCGCGATGCCTTCCCGGGCATATTCATAATCCAACATAGCAAGTACATGTATAGCACAAGTCGACCTTGCATCCCCCGTGCGTTCCATTGTCAATATCCGATCTAAAACACGACATCCAATTGGCCGACGTGAGCGTGTTGCAGTTTTCTCGTCCTTAATAATCCTGATCGATCACAAATCCGACAACGTCAGGCAAGTACAAGTATTTTTGGAGGCGTCCTCTTCAAGATGGGTGAACACGGCAGCCGTCGTGGGCGACCTGCGGTCTCCCCCGTACTAAGTAATTGCAAAAAAAAAAAAAAGAGAGAGACTCGAGAGATGGTGAGTCGATGGTTTCGCCCAGCCATTCGCTAGAATAATACGTTGTGCTGGACACATCCCATTGTCCATTAAGAACACTCACCAATGCTTTCACGGAGTATATCTTGAAGGTATTGGTGTCCGTTGGTGACTAGGAACGAGATGATCAGCCAGACCAGGCCGAGGTGGCCATGTGAAAGTCGATCAGAACACCTTTTGACAGCATTCAGCGAAATGAAAGCGAATGACCAAACCCCGTGTTTGTGTTACGCTATAGTATACAGCATGAACGACTACTGAATCACGAATACAAGGCAAGCAATACTAGTACAGAGATCGTCTTGTTTCCACCGGCGACAAGGTAAAAGTTTGCCGATATAGCCACACTAGTAGACCAAGTTGAACCTAATGCGTGTGCTCGATGACAGACCAGATCTATTCTTGTGTCGTGGTATCCAAGAACGACAAATGAACCTGCAGAGGTTGTTATGAGTGTGCCATTGCCTGCCATGGCGACACATGGAGCACTGACGCTACTGTGGATGACCCATTGCGAGAGCGTCGTCCTTGCGACGTCGGCGAGGAGGCGATCCGTGTTCGTATCATACGCCAGAATAGACTCCCGTTCGTTGGTGGCAGTGGCGACTCGGATGCGACGTTCATCGGGCGAAAGTTTTGCAGTGAACACACGGATGTCGTGTTCCCATGGGCCAAGCAGTCGCTTGTTGGTCGAGCGCGACCAGACGCAGGCAGTCTTGTCATCCGATCCAGTCACGATTCTCATCGCGTCTGGCGATGGCGTTCATGACGTCAGAAAGCGGCTCTATCTAATAGCGTGTTGGGCCACCTATGTGAATACCGATACTGTGGACTGAATTCGCAGGCAGACCCGTGTCGATGTAGTATCTTTGTGTTTAATTCGATGATGCATCCAAGATGAGAGAGAAATCTCAGCAAAGAGATGTTATTGGTACATCGTCCGGTGCCGAGAAATTTAATCAACCACAATGTTGTTGGTGTATCACATGATCACAACTGTTGGTGACATCCGAAATAGGGTAAATTGGCCTAGACTTCTTGACACCGAATTCATACAGCTCGATACCACTCTCGTTCTTGTTGTTCAACATTTGGACTGCACATGTGATACAACGTCGTCTACTAAAATTTTCTCGTTCTTCTCTCCTTTCTCCCTCAGTCCGTATTGTGACGGCTGAGGTGAGGCATTCATCCACTTGGTACATTGACAGACATTGATATGATACTACCTATAGCTGATACGAGCGTGCATTAGGTAGTCCAAATAATAGTCTGTATTGTGACGGCTATGTACAACTTGAACTACTAGTACTTACTACCTCATCATCATCATTCAAAAGGTCTGCTTTGGTACGTCAGCTTGCTTTTTACCCGCCACATACTTCTTGACCTCCTTCGTAGCGGCACACTGACCCTCCTTGTAATCCATTAACGCAACGACCTAGAAATCCTGGGAGGTTTGAGTCAGAGCTGGCTACATCGCTACCCAGACCACATACTGCGTTCCCGCTCCGCTCTCTCGTCGTTGGTATCTACGTCGTCTGGTAGCACGCTCCGCATCTGTCTGAAACACTCGACTGCCTCCATGAGGCGACCATCACCTTCAAGAATATCGCAAATGGTAAGGTAAACAACGAATCTTGGCACCTTGAACTAAACAAGTGTCACCATCCATATTCAATGTATCGCAGATGGCATACTTTGACTGCAGCACTCAACGCCTCGCGCGCTGAGCAACCACTCAAGATCGTGCTTGACCACTTTACCAGTACGGCATTCGGGGTCGAAGGGCTAAGTAATAACGCAGCATGGTAGGCCGCGAGTACTTCATCCCATTTCTCAGTGTCCCATGCCTCGTCTCCAATTTTTTGGAATGTCGTAGCGATTCATTGTGTAAACTCTGACAACAGGGGTTCATGCGCTACCATAACATCCGACATGCAGACTCACCGGTAAGCCAGTCGGAAAGCAATGTGTTGGCTGTTACATCCTCGCTCATGGTATTTACCATCTCAAGAGACTCCGCAACATCCGATATGCGACCTTGAGTGTACAGAGCTTCGCATTGATGCTTTTGCTCGTGTGCACGGATGATCTGGCGGAGACCATCGGCTTGGTTTTGGAGCTCTTCGTTGGCTAGTTTGAGATGTGCTATTTCGTCGTCTGGGAGGCGTGAATACCAATAGAGTATGAGCCTTGACGGCAATGAACATACTGGCACTCGTTTCCTGTAAACGTAGTGACCTGATCGTCTCATCAGTTGTGCGCTGAGACTCGGCGAGCTTGTTGCAGAGTTCCTGGTTGGTTTTTTCAACCAGCGCAATGGTGCTACCTAGTAGACATGAATCACAGGGGATTCTGTGCCGAGGTTGCATTGGACATACTTGAACTCTCCTCCTGTGCACGTAGTGACTGGATAAGGTTATCCTTCTCGTGATGAGCTTGCAGAAGCTGGATACGCTGCTCTTGGATGATTTTCCCGAGTTCTACCATCTCCTATACCGAATGGAAAGTAGTTTACTGTTGAGTAAAATCCATCTGATGAGCCCAAGTTATGTCCTCGGTCACTTACATCACTGGAGTAAGATAGGGGAAGTATATCGCAGAGACTGCGAATGGAAATCGTCTGTGAACCACCGGTTACAAGGTCTAGGTTTGCTGATATAGCGAGGGAGAAGATCCAATCAGCACAGCTGATGACAGACCCAATTTGCACTTGGGTGGTGGTATCCCAAAGAGAAACAGATGAACCGGCAGAGGCTGCGATGAACATGCCGTTGCTTGATACAGCAATGCACCTGGCATTTACACTGCTGTGAATGGCCCATTTTGAGAGGGTTGTTCCGGTGGAGATGTCGACACAGTGGATGTTGCCATCGAAAGATAATGCAAAGAGTCTCTTGCTATCGCTCGCCCAGGTAAGAGAACTGTTCCAATTTATGCCGACTCTGACTACAACATCGACGAGGAGGTGACCGTCCTGCGAATGATATACCCGAACAGAGTTGCCACGGTCACCCGTAGCAGTGGTGATGAGAAGTCCGTCGGGAGAAAATTTCGTACTGTTCACCCGGTATTCGTGTTTCCATGGGCCGAGTAGTCGTTCGCCAGTCGAGAGTGACCAGACGCAGACCGTCCAGTCCTGCGATCCAGTCGCGATTCTCTTCCCATCTGGGGAGATGTCGACTGCATTGACCCAATCGCTGTGTCCTATAAACTCTGTCACTTTTTCGTGTGTCTCCGCATTCCACACCATCACCTGGAACTTTGTCCCATTCACGATCCACTTTCCATCTGGTGACGCCGTGACGCTGGGAACAACACGCCCCACGTCCATTGGCATCCCCACCTCCCTGCCATCATCCACGCGCCAACATCGAACCCTGTGTTCCCAGCCACCGCTCACGACGTGCTTCCCATCAGAAAGGAATGCGACTGAACATGTACGACCTCGACCATTGATTACGATTGGTTTCGTTTCATTTCGGTGAACGACCCCGGAGGAGCAGCTGTTTTCACTCGACTCTTGGGTCCCCACTGCGGTCTCCGTTTCACTCGTCTTCCATTTATCACCTTTGAGCGTCGTCGCTTCGTCTTGGTGACTACCTCTCGAGGAGGGTCGATTATTCCTCTGACCCGGCGCTTGTGATCTCATCAGCATCGTACTTTCGACTGTCCCGTCCAATACTCACAGTTCTTTTTCCATAGGCGAAGGTTAGAAAACATACTCAGCTGAGTATCAGGTTGGCGGAAAGAAAGATGTAGTAGTTGTTCATTTCCAGTGCAGCGTCAAATCCTCTGCCATACATGTCTTTTTATGGAAATCGATCCATACACCTAGAACAGTATCTTTGACGTTTCAAGTTGTCCCACACGTCACTATTATGAATCGCAGACAGCAATGAAACAGGTGACCTCCAGTTTCAGGGGTGCCATTTGATAGTCATGTCTCCTGTTATCTGCCGCCTCGCTCTATGATCCAGCGGTAGTCGTTTGGCATACGTCGATGAACTCCCGGAAGCCAAGACTGGATACGCTCTATGCCCGCTCATGACACTTCTACCTGATGGTGATGACTTCGAGTCGCTTTATGTTCACCTTGTTATCTTCGCGTCTGTTCATTTCCTTCGAAGTGCGGTGCTTGTGAATTTGGGAGGCAATTCAAGTTGTATGTCACTTGCATACCTTCTCTGTTACAGCACCGGTAATTAATTTGACTCTATGCTATTGGACCATCAGTCAGTACTAGTCAGTGCCAAATCGCGATTCGATAAGATGACTAGTAAGCGCTCTCTGTTGTTGTCTTGTTATGTCCCACAAAGCATCAACGCAAGTTGCTCGACCGCGTGAAGAATCCCCACTCGGACTCGACGAGTATACTAGTAGGCTTAAACACAGTTGGGTCGTGTCCACTACGTATCATTCGTGGGTGGAGGGTGAATCTGATGACCCCTCGTCATGGCGCGCAGGTGAATGTCGAGTACAACGTTTCAGTGTTTCGCGATGCCTTCCCGAGGCATATTCACAATTCAGCACAGCAAGTACATGTGTAGCACAAGTCGACCTTGCATCGCCCGTGCGTTCCATTGTTTAAAACACAACATTCAATTGGTCGACTTGGGCATGTTGCAATTTCTCATCCCGATTGATCACAAATCTGACGACGTCAGTCAAGTAAATGTTCTTGGAGGCGTCCTCTTCAGGATGGGTAGACACGGCAGCCGTCGTGGGCGACCTGCGATCTCCCGTGATAAGTGACTATGAACAAACTCGAGAGATGGTGAGTCGATGGTTTCGCTACACCGTTCACTAGAATGATACGTTGGGCTGGACGCATCCCTTTGTCCATTAAGGACACGATGTCTATTGGAGACTAGGAACGAGATGATCAGCCAGACAAGGGCGAGGTGGCCATGTGGAAAGTCGATCAGAACACCTTTTGACAGCATATAACGAAACGAAAGCGAATGACCAAACCTCGTGTTTGCGTTACGCTACAGTGTAGTATACAGCGGGAATGACTACTGAATATGAATCACAAATACAAGACAAGTAATACTAACACAAGACGTCCATCCTTCATTCAAACCGTTTCTCAAAACCTCCCATTTTTGAAGCTGTGTCGAGGGGGTTAATCCGTCTGGATTGTGGAACTTGGGGGGGACGACGTAGGTGGCGTGACGAAAACAGGGCCACCTACTGGCAACCGAGAATTTCGTTGCAGCGAGACTACTGTAACTTACAAGCGATAGCGCTGATGTAAAACCAAATTTCTGAACCAGTTTGATCTGTCCATTTTTCACTGGATGTCACGTGCAGTGTGTCGGTGATGCGTCATGCACTCCTTCAAACCTGCGACAGTGTTGCCGATCTCTTCTTGAAATCAGCATCTCCACGAATTCCAAGCGGGTCATGCAACCATTCGCCAATAGTTTCTGCGATCACGTCAATGAAAATATTTCCGCATGAGACACCCTGCCAGGCGACATACCATGCACCCACTGGTCAAGACCTGCCAGCTCGATCACAATCACACCAATTTTATTCATTTGGAGCGCTTGCGGATTGTTTCACGAGTGTCCTCGCGTATAAGACCTAACATAAATCCACTCAGCTATCTGACCAGTTTGGTCTGAATCTTACGCGTCGTCGCTTGGACCTTATAAAGGGGGCCAGCCTCACTGCGAGCAATCTATTCCCTTTCTCTCGCCTTTCCTGATCCACCCCGCGTCTCATCCTTCCATGTCCTCTCCCTTCTCTGCTGACACCATCAAGACCGCACTGGCCAAGTTGGACCTCCCAATTCCGGTGGAGGACATCATCTCACTCATCCGTGAGGAGGATGCTGAACGCGTCAAGCGAGTAGCTGAAGGGAGTGAGCGTCGTGATGTGCAATCTAAATGTAAGCCACCTGCTACTGCCACTCGTCTGCTGTCTTTAATTGGTCCAATATCCTCGTTGTTCTTCGTCTTTGGCGGAAGTTTTCCGCTTTCGTGTCTGATCCAACCTCTCGTTTTAGATCTCATCTGCCCCAACCCACAAAAGTCGACCCGTTCGAGATAGAGCGCCAACATCGCCATTCGGAGGAGGCTTTCCCAGATGGCACGGTCAGATTGCCATTCGCCACCACTCAGCTTTCCTTGTGCTCGGGCTCTGTCACAGACCTGCTCCCCTTCGTCACTGTCACTCGTATTGTAATCGCTGCACAAGTGGAGACAGATGATCGCGCCTTCCCCGTCTTCGAAAACGTGACGTGCCTGTGAGATACGGGTGCTCAGGTCTCCATGATATCCACACATTTCCTTCCTCCAGACGTGAGAGGAAATCAGACCGAAGGCCTAACGGACATGGAGATTACGTGCGCCTGGCTTTGTATTCTTCGTTCAGTGGTCATTGACACTATGTAATAGGTTTCCTGGTGCAAGCCAATTACTCAGGTTGCTCATATTCTTCTGCCCCACCAAGGTTGGAAACAGTGCTAACTTCATTATCCTCGGTCAAGATGTAAGTTCCTGGTACTTCTTTACTCGGTATGAGATACAGATGACGAATTCATGGTATCTATGATCTACAGCATCTCCTCAATTGTCTGCATCATCAGATCAGGCCTGCCTCAATGCATCCTCAGTCTATTCACAGCGATATCGAGTGAGTCCACTGTGTCTTTTTCGATTTGGGACAAGCCACAACGAAATTTTGATTCAGCGTAGCCTTATTGCTTGGTGTGGCCCCACGGACAACTGCATCATCCGCCTCTGAGCCATGGTGTTACATCTGGTAACGGGTTCAGTCTCTTGCTGTCTGTATCATCCTTTGCTCGTTTATAATTTGTGTACGTTCGCTGTTGTAGGACTAATGCACGCTCGTATCAGCTCAGGCTCACAACTTGAATGGGAAAGCCGTGTCGGCTGTCGGCAAACTTCGTGGGAACCTCCACTATGTTCAACGATTACGCTTTTAACCAACAGCCCGAACAACATACTGACGTATTGCAGCAACCTTGGGCGCCGGCGAAGGTCGTTGGACTCTCTTTGAGCCCAGAACATCGCTTTTCTCACCTATATGCATCTACGGGTAGAAGCCTCTAAATCGGGCTTTGCATGGACAAAGCAGTGGTTCAGCCGGTCACCCTGACACGGCAGCTTTGTGCCTTCAAATGTGGTGGAGCCACTGCTTGACATATATCCCTCCTGAAAGACATATGTTCGCTCCACAAACGGCCATCTTGATTTAACATCATTGTTTCTCTTCCCAACATTGACCAGTCGGCGAGCAAAGTAAAGTACATGAACCGACACGATTCCAACTTGGATACCCCATCGTTCAGCGTCCACGAGCACGATGATGCTTCGTCGCTCAGGTCTACCCCGGATCAGAATCCCGCGTTGACATGGCCTGCCACCAGATCTACATCCTATCAGCCGTCCGAAGGTTCTGATACAACAGCGCCAGACGCGTTTTACGACGGTGGCGTGTTTGATAACGCGTCCTCTGTCACTCTGCAGGACGACTTCCAGCGGCATGAAGTCGGCGTTAACAAGTATACGCAGAGGCTCCCTGCTACGGTTGCCCACGCTTTGCTGCAGCCTCGATCTTCATTGGACGGAGAAGGAGGCGAATCTCGCGAGGTGGACCAAGACTTGGACGATTCCGACGACGGTGTGCCACGATATTCCGCGCTGCAGAAAGGAAAGTGGAAGACTCAAAGTGGCGGTGATGTCATGCGTGGCAGATCTCCGAGCCCTCAGTTCCACCTTGACGGCATTCACAACGTGAGTTTTGTCGCGTCCTCGATTAGTGGCACTGGTTTGAACCCGCATCATTATAGTCTGTTGAGGACTGGGTATCACATAACAGACCAATCCTGCAAGATTATGCGGACCGTCAGACCTCGTTGCCGCTCGGGCGCAGACTTGAAGTTTCAGTACGTATGCGACGAACCGCTTACTCGTATCTCGTCTGACGTACCCCAGATAGATGAACCACCCCAGTTTATTTTGGGTGCAATCCAGCTGCTCGTCAATCGAGATAGAAAAGATTGCACTGACCCTTCACGGCAACTCGGTCCTCAACTTATCGAAAACTTTGTGGATATCGACCGTTGGGCGAATGAATATTTTCGATGCCACCATAGTACGCGAGTCATTGACAGCGGTGTTCCGACCGTACGTTTGATGTCATTTGTCGCTGTTAGGCACTAAATCCTCAGAACTTCTTCTCTAGTTATTGACGATAGTAATGAACAATTTCTACGAAGGTCTAGTGCAGCTGATCGACCGGTTGGTGGAGCTTGCTCTTGAGAACATGCGGTTTTGTGGCAGAAACAGCCTTGGGATCGAAGATTTCGCGTTTGGTTTTGGTCAGTCCTTTGGTGCGGTCTTAGAAAAGTTCATTTTCGCTCACAATTTGAATAGACTTTAGAATGAGCCAGGATCTGCCATTTTACGTTGAAACAAGTTCTCGGGTCAGAGAACGTAGGTAGCAGGCTTCCATACCTGCATTGTAAACTGACACGTCACCGAAGCCCTTCTGATTCCTGTTGTAGAGTCTCAACCCACTTCGGAGCCGGTGACAACAAGCTCTGGTCGTCAGGTGAAACCTACACAACGTGCACAGGCGGCTTTCGAGCAAGTGCAGGCAAATACGAACGTGAGACGAAATAAAACGAAAAATACCTCCAAGATAAAAGACCAACAACCTGCGATGTCTTCTGTCCCACCTCCGCGTCAAAAGAAGAATCCCGCGCAACCTTCTTCGCAACGTACGAAAGCACGCGCGACTTCGCGTGCTCCACCCAAAACGACCTCCGCGCACGCAAACCACCGTCCCATGCATCCTTCAAATCTCGGGCTACCTCCAATCTTGGCTCAGTCATCGTCAGCAGCCGGAGCTACGCCTTCGCAATCAAACGATAGCTCCGAGTCGGAACCTAGTGCCTCTACCTCAGCGGACAGTCCGAAAGTTTCCGGTCCTTCAGGATCAAACTTCACCGTCGATCCATTGGCTCCCCCGAAGAACAGACTCCCACCGCCGGGTTTGCGCACATCGGCGGTCCTCGCGACGAGTAGTCCCGAGTCAACGTCAAGCAAGACAAATAGTTCGACGTCCCAGATAAGTCCGCCAGCAGAAGCGTCAGAGACCACGAATGGACGGTGCAGGGCTTCACGATCCGGAGCCGCCCGTCCTCGAGGTCCCCGCAATAGTCGTGGGCGTGGTCGCGGACTGAAACGTGGGAGTACGTCGTTGGCTCCGCGCGTGGAGACTACGGAAGCTACACATAACAATATCAAAGACCTACCGACGGCGCATCCGGTGGACATGGGAAATGCAGAGGGTACCGCTGCAGTCGACCTGCCTGTGGCGCCACCAACCCTGGTCAATCAACTCGAGAGCACCGTAGCAACGACCTCCGGTACACGGTCGCATGATGTTGACCACGATATCGGCACTTGTGATGACGGTTCTTCTACCACCCGGCAACGCCCTCAACGTCTGCGTTCAGGGAAGCTACTTCTACCGCAGAATGACCCCAGCCACCCACGGGGAAAGAAACGCAAATTGGATGACTGAAGATTAGGGATGGGGGAGTCTCTAAGTTTAGTTTCGGTAATTCCCCGTTCTCGGCCAGGTGGTTATCCCCTAGGGTCGTGTGTA
Organism: Brasilioporus rufonigricans; assembly: GCA_038089195.1. Taxonomy (NCBI): domain Eukaryota; kingdom Fungi; phylum Basidiomycota; class Agaricomycetes; order Boletales; family Boletaceae; genus Brasilioporus; species Brasilioporus rufonigricans. The sequence continues at coordinate 20,104 of JBBPKJ010000321.1, forward strand.
TACACGTCTTGGTATCGTCCACATATGGGTGACCATTGCCGCTCGTTAATGTAACGCCGGAACACGGATAAATACATATCAATAGTTAGCCTCGAATCCTGGGCGCCGAATTACATTGAATAGAATTAGCCTCGTTGGACCCACTAATAGGGATGCTACCTTACGGTCACCTAAGATGCGCGGTCCCGGCTCTCATGGCTCAGGTTTATATCGCACGTGTTCTCTCCACCCTTGCATCGTTGATCGACTCAAGACCCTTCTGTGGGACAACATCCCCACAAAGACCGCGAGGAGTCCATATCTCCTTGTATATCCGCTGTCTGATAACCTCATCGGACTATATCTGAGCGATCCAATTGAACAGCAAATTACACGCATCCCACGAAATAGAGGACCCGCTCATCCTGTCAACGGTGGGGTGGTGGCGGTCTAGATGCTTCAAAGATCGTCCGGTGAGAACGTCCCATGTATTGCACGGCGCCCAAACCCTGTTGCGTGTACCTCGCACGTTGGGACCCCCACACAGAGAGGGAAACCTTGTCTGCGTCCGCCAGTACGTACCGGCAGTCATCCAAATGGGCTGTACTGCGATCATATCACGTCCCGCAAGGCACGATCGACTGGGACGTGGAGAGGAACGACAGATGCGGGCGTAAGGATATAAACGTGCAGGACATGATATGTCAGCACATGGTGGATGACGGGGTCCGTTGCCGAGTCATCAACCGTGAGGAAACAGAGAATCCCAGGGAAAATATAGGGTTGACACTTGGTCTTTGGGTCTTGGCATCCTTGTACCTGCTAGAGAGCGATCATACCAGGGCGCGAGGGGCCCCCGATGATGCGCGGCACCTAAACACCGATTCGTAGAGCTTTACTCAGAGTCGACGCCGCATGACAGGCGGGGGGACAGGCACGTAATGTCGGGTGCCCGGATGGCAAATTGGGACGATTTCACATGCTCAGTTCCGAGCGGATGGAGCCTTCGAAGCCTCGTTATAACGTTTTTTGGTAGCCCTGACCCATGCTGACAACAAGAAGTCCTATGAAAGTGAGAAAATACATCGTATGACGTATTCGTATTAGGGAGGGTCGTTGCCAGGTTCGACCAGGACGACGCACTGATGCAGTAAATGAATACACTCTATCATGCATTCATTAATATCGAGAGGATCAATGGGGGGTCAGCCTGATAGTTCCGGGGTGCTGGAAACATTAGAATTGGGAACAGGGTCAAAAACCGTGGGATCAGATAGACTTCGACCTGGATCAACGGTAGTATGCTTGATAAAGCCTGATAAAGCAAGTCTGTCAAACAAGCATGGGAAGAGGGAAGGTGAGTGACCTGCCAGTCTACCTTCGGGCCCGCTGCGATCATGAGGCTAACACACAAACGTCGTGTTCAAGGGCAGCAATGGTTTTTCCATTTTTTTCCCTCCCCTATTAATCTGTGCTTGGGCCTTAGGGTCTTGTGTGAGAGAAAACAAGCTGGCACACGGAAGAAAAGCGATGCAGCGCACAGGACATAATTGGGTAGATTGAACCTTGTATAAAACTTGTGCACATTTAGCAAGGGTTCGTGAGTCCCAGCTTACTTTGACTGTAACAACTCACGACGTGAGGAATCTCCTGAAGAAATGTTCACGGGACACCGGAATGCCCGGTGCGAAATTCACACATAGTCTAAGCAGACAACTTAAAAGTTTGAGTTTGGTGTACAGTAGTACAATATGAGCCTATGGTATTGACATACATAACGAGTGAAACTATGTACCAAATAGTGAAAAGAAAAACAGTAGGGAGACCACGCAAGACCAAGGACGGTGGCAGTTTTATATCCAACTTTGGATAGTAGCACCTCGGTCAAGGTACAACTAATGCTACATCTGTATGAAAAGCAAATCAATCAAACACAAGCCCCAAGAAAAGAAAAGAACGTCGTAAAACATGGTCATATATCAAATTCCCTTCCGGAACGATGCGGCCCAGTCTACCTGCTTGCACATCTCGTCTACCAAGTGTTTGGCTCTTTCTTCATTCAGCCCACAAGCCTGGAGGCGGGTTTGCCAATATGGTGGCTCATAACCACGACGAAACTCGATGCACTTGGTGACCACGAGTCGAAGCTCGGAGGAACCCCCGCAGTCGTTCACAGCTCTTTCGAGCGAGTGGCCAACTGCTGACATGTCAGCGGGGAAATAAGGATCAAGTTGATCAATGTATGGAGGGGGAGGGCTAATGCCAGACGGGCCAGCGTGATCGTGGTGGAGCATATAAACTGGGCTATCCTGTCGGACAACGATATCCGAAGGAAGGTCTCCGCTTGATTCCTGCCAATTTTGCCGTAACGAATTTTCCTCGATGATGTCGTTGGACTCATCTGATCCTGGAACAGGACTGGGGATGGGCTGAATTGGGAGTGGGCGTAGAGGGGTCGACGGATACAATGCGAGCGATCGCACAGGTGTGGGCGGTTGCTCAGCACGTGGATTTTTGTCGGGCTTATCGCTATCCGAATCTGGACCCTGGTCATCGGAAGGGATGGGCGGTAAGGGTACATCTGGAGGGCTGGTTCTTGGTGGTGTTACACGGCGGAGACTCGGTGATACTTGTCCTACTGGTTGGGACATAGGACGATATCTCCTAGGATGAAAATCCGACTCGTCTGAGGAGGAGGTCGGTGGTGAGATAGGAACACTTCGTTGTGAGCGAGAACGAGGAATTGGTATCCGAGCCGAACGGGATGGGGGAACAAAACTCTGGGATGAACGTCGACGGCCTTGGTCATAAGAAGTGATTGGTGACAGTGGAAATTCTGGCGGACTGGCAGAAACAGGAGTTATCAGGCCATTGGACTGAGAAGACGGTCCCACTGGATGAGACCTGTAGGGATATCTGAGGTGGATTTCTGGGTCTTCTGGGGAAGACGTGACTGGCGAGTTCGGGGCTGGTTGTAGTAATTGGTCGCGAGGGATTTGAATTCGCGGTGAACGAGCCAGTGGGACACGTGGGACACCTTGAGATTGTGATCTCCCAGGCAAGATTTCGGACGTTTGTGAGTCCTGCGAGAGACGTGAAGGAGAGATTGGTGAACTGGTCTGCTGTGTCAGACTGGGGGAAAGCTCGACTAGTGGGGAAGAAATCGAGCCGTGCCCAGTACCGTTAGATATAACAATGGAAGGTGCAGATCGTGGGGTCTCCGCATTCGATTTTCTCCTGATGTGGGAAGGGAGTGGAAGATCGGGGGCCCTGGGTAGACATGTTTCGGCTCTAGCATCACGGAAAGCACTGTGAAGCGTAGTATCCTTGATGAACTTGGTGGCGGTCAGATGGGAGTTCAAAGTGACAAACAGGGACATGCCTTTGACTCAATATCTCGTAGTTTGGCCAAGATGTGTTCGGTACTTCGACCTTTATCTTGTTTGTGTCGGATCCATGTCACTAGAGCCCGCCTGGCTCTGTCGGTGTCCTTTCCGCAATTTGCTAGGACAGCGATGACCTATCTTGAGTATCAATACACTAACCCAAATTGAGTTGAAATTTTCGGTCAGCACCTCGACGCGAGTGTCGCCATTGAAGCTAACGGGATCACTAAACATTACTAGCGCAAACAGTGGCGCGGGGGAGCGAAAGGGGGTGTGGGGTAAGGGGACGCAGACCACGCTGATCCAGCCCCGCCCGAAGTATTATATACGGGTATGTTTGGAAAAGGAAACATCAGAATTTCAGGTACACTGACCAGCCCTGTAGTTCCGCACACAGCAGCGTGGTAACGCTATGCAAAGTCGAACTGTAAGGCCGGTCGGTTTCTCGCGACCAATCCCAACAGCCGTCGGACGAACGTTTCACACACGGTATCGGACCCCGGAGATCCCCGTCGCACAGCCCGTTCGCGTAATCGCTTAGATCTGGTATTTTTATTCACTTATGCCTGATGCCCGGATTCCAAGAACAGATCGAATGCACACAAAGGCAACCGCCAGCGCATTCCCGATCGGTCGAACAGCTGGGAATTCTACTGGCTATGGCTGTCCCCTTCATTGACTGCGGCGAACCAGCCAGCCGAGCATCCTGTCTCCACAGGATTTCAACTAGGTCGGTGCCAGTGGGGGTCCATTGGGAGATACGAATTGTCTCCAGAATCCGACTTTTTCCTCTGGCCGTCATTACTTGGTGACCAGACTTGGGCTACGGTCCGTGTACTCCAACACCGTCACGGTTACCGAACAAGCTTCCAATGGTAACATCAAACCTGCAACTTGGACCAGCGACTGGCCGACGAGACACGCATGCGCAGAGGCAACAAGTATCATTTTCACGTCTGAGCTACACGACCGTCGAGGTCGGAGTTCACGGTGGACGAACCTTTGAGGTAATGCCGCATCAGCAAAACATCGGTTCGCTCTACTGTTTACAAGTCCAAGACCAACCAACCGAGAATTTGTTCATGACACGGCCAGCGATCTAAGTGTTACTTCCACCATTGTTCGATAGTTCTTTTGTATGTAGTACGTGTATGTGCAAAACGACACTATGCCATCATCAGGACTTTATTCGGTCTGAATTTCCCATTAGACATTTCCATATCTCTACTATTCGATCAGCCTCAGCGGAATGACTCGGGTCCATTCCTGCTTTTAACTTTATCCTACATCCCCGTGATGCTGTTGTGTTGTATCCATCCCCATACTAGCTTACACGCCTTTTCCCTACACACCACGGGAACAGAGAGGACCCGTCGAGTATTTTTAAATAACACTATCAAGAAGAAGAAATCTGTTACTCAGTGGCTTGGCGAAGATTCGCTACGACTGAAATTGAAACTCCAACTCTGCTGCCGGGTTTGTCGCGGCCCGGGACTACAAATATCCCGCGGTAGTGAACACCATTTTCGCCTGGAATCACGCCGTGGTTCTATTCATCGACACGAGCCAAACAAGCAGGAAATCCTTCAGGAACGATGCTCTTCAATCGGCTAGATGAGGCAAGTCAAACTGAAATTGTGTGGGATTTCATCGATAGCGGACATACTCGTGCTTCACACAGGACTGGTAGATTTAATGTTATCCATCAGCAACTGCCCCCCGTGTTTAAAGGAATTAATAACCTGGACTAAGAAACCGAGAGATAGACGTACATGCTACTACTACAATTCCCCTGTTCTTTGTATTGTGAGGTCGGAATTGCTCATCAAAGGTATAAGCCAGGAACCTAAATGAACCTCAGTAGATGTCAAGCTATTGATATTAAGAGTACTACATAAATGAACTATGGTAGGTTAGTAAAGTAGCAAATGCCTATGAAATAGGGCTTACCCTCAGTAGATGTCAAGCTACTGAGGAAATAAGCTAGAAACTACTCCGAAAAGCGTATACTCTAAGCTTATGTAATATTACCATAAAAGGAATGCTAAAGCGCGCTGGTCAAGTTTACAACACTTTGGAGCTTGTTGAAAGCCGGCTTGAAAAGGCAAGTGTTCCCCACTGACTTCATTCCCGATGACGTCGTCTCTCCGATAGGAGGTATATAAGCCAAGCCGAACTCGCTGGCTCTTGACTCTCTTGTTGTCCTCCAGCTCCAATATGTCGTTACCCCCAGCACCACAGGATATCTCAGAGCATCCCCAGGCGGGCTCCGTTACCGCCCCAATTGACACAGGCGCGCAGGCTGCCGATGTCGACAGAAAGGTGAGAACCTTCTAAACGCACTCACCCGAACCAACACTAAGAACATCTCAAGATCAAGTTATACGGGATCATTCAGGCATTTAGGCAAGGTCGTATGCCTGATAACGCCCAAATTAACAAGACTCTGTCGTACCTTCGAGATGCCGAACCCGTTGACATCGACAAATTGTCGCCCGATGGAAAGACACTCATCCAAGATTGTCGCGATATAATCGAAACCGCTCGCCGTATCGTCGTGCAGAAGAATGCTGATGAACTGTTCCAGAATTTCGTCTGGCACACCCGTGATATAGATATAGAAAGCACCACCGTAGCCCCTGGGGAAGTCTCCGAGGTCGATCGCCATAAGCTGAGCGAAGAGGGTCGCATAGGTGCGTGCATATACCTATCCTACTCTAGCGGTTACGCCTCACTCACATCAATTTAAAGCTGTTCGGCATCTTCGTACCTTACTTGCGCTTATACTTACGAACTCAGAAGTTCGGAAGCTTCTCTCCGACTTCTCTGTAATTGGGCGTGACCTTCTGGCGAAAGCCGCTTCGAAAGCCGCAGAGGCTCTTCGGCCAGGTGAAGAGGCGATCTCTCATGTGGATGAGCCTGCCTCAGAGAGCGAGTTTGTCACTAAGGGTGGAAGAAAAGCCGGTACCGAAGAAACGCCGGTTCTTGATGTTTCCATACCACACACAGATATTCGTGTTGAACAGCATCCCAACGCAGAGGAATCCATGTTCAAGGCAAGCCAGGGTGAAGAAGCAACTGGCGAACAAGTTCTCGGCGAAGGGCAGCAAGCTATTCGGTCTGCTCGAGATCTCACCACCGATTTGGGTGAACAGGGTGCAGAACAGGTACACCACGCCGCTCAAGAGGCACATGGGTCTGTTGAAACGCAATCGTAAGTTGATCGATCCCTCAGGCTTCCGAATTTCACGTGCGTCGCGTAGCGGCGCCATGGAGGTGTCAACGGGACGCCTACCGGAAGAAGCCGAGGGGAAGAAACGCGACTTCAAGGAACGTATCAAGGATGTAAAAGTTAGTCAACTTGATTCACGTTTCATCATTTTTCTGGTTGTCTGATGTCATACTTGAGGGTAAAATCTCGGAACGATTACCTCTAGATCAGAAAACACATGCTTCAGAACACGTTCAGAAAGGGAAACATTTTCTGGTGGATGAATATTTCCCCGCAGAACGCCGAGATCAGTTTATTTATCGCGGGAAGAAGGTCATCGTGGAATGTCAAAAGCACGAGGATTACCAGGATGCAATCAAGTGGCTCCTATCCGTCGCAGAGGAGTATGCAGAGCTTGGCCAACGTGCAGAGGAGAAAGGGAAAGAGCGTGGGATTAACATCATCAATGTCCTGAGGTCCCTTTCCGCATATAACCCACTTGCTAATGATCGTCCAGGACCCTGTTTTACAGCAAACAGCTTCAGAGCTTCGACGACTGCTCGAGCGCTTCGCCAATGGACAGAGCATGCACCTCATATTTGACTCTATCGGTGCGCTGAATGACGATGCCCGTCGAGACGAGGAGTTTCGCGCATGGCTTAAGCACTTGAATGCTTTCATTCGCAAAGTACGCCCTAACCTGAAGCTTTCCCTTGCACCTTGATGACGTTTTGTAGTTATTGTTGGAGGCTGGCTACGTCCTTGAGGAAGACTGCAGTCGTGAGGGTAAAGACGTCCGCGAGTCCGGGAGGAAATTCTGGGATCAGAAGTATCGGACACACTTCGACAATGTCTTTAACTCCATTGGCGACTGGTTTTCTGCCATGGCCGACGATCCACTTAACAGACAGTTTGGGGAGGATTGGGCGCGGCTAACACGAGACTTGCTCTTCGACGACGAAGGAAGTCTCAAGTTCAAGTCAAGATTATGGTCGGACATCCGTAGTGTCATTGTGCCAACGCTAGTGGACAAGGTGTGTATGTGTATGCTGACTTCTTAAGCGCATACCATCTCACAAGGCAAAAAGGTTGGATACGTTCCGATTCCACGTATAGAGTATTCCGATGATGCGTTGGACCTCGTTCTCGAGAATCTTACCCTCCAGGGTCGCAATCTTTTCCCAAACGTCGTCACTATGGTTGCTCATAACTACTTCAAGTTTAGCCCATACAACAGTATTTCTGACGAGGGTTATCATGAGTTCACGTTCACATTCGCTCAGATTCAGGCGGACATGCGCGATGTAGCCTTCTTCTTCCGTAAGAAGACTGGCTTCCCGAAGGTGATGGATTCGGGAACGGCGGATGTCGTCATTGGAGGATCTGGCCTCACGGCCGTTGTCCACCTCGTCTCTGCAGGCAAAGATCGAAGCTCCGTTTTCAAAGTCAAGGACATACACGTCAAAGTCGGTTCGCTCAAATTCAGTATACGTGACTCGAAGCACGACTTGCTGTACAAGACCATGAAACCGCTTGCGACTGGTCTAGTCAAACGACAGATCAAGAGAGCAATCGCTAGTGCCATACAGACAGGACTGGAATATGTCGACGGACAGCTGGTGTCAGTCAGAGATCGTATGGAAGAGGCGAAGTCGAACGATGAGATGAATCGCACCCAAGTATTGCAAGAGGTGAGTATCGCCGCCTTTCAACATTTTTCAAACTCATCCGCGCTTCCTTGAGTTATTCAAACGTCACAAGGAGGAACACAGCATTCGTTCATCTGAGAGCAAGTCGCAGTTCAAACTCGTGTCGAGTAAGCGCTCATCTGTGATCGATACTGGTCACCGCTCTGGGTGGGTCAGCCGTGTATCGGAGAGCGAGGAAAAGGCGGCCACTGGGAAAGATTGGAGAAGTGAAGCGTACGTGACTCGACCGCTCTCGTGAAGAACGCATGCTGATACGAACAATGGAACTAGTTTCATGATCGTGTAACAGACCCTGACCGAAACACTTCTGTGAGAGTCCGTCTGTTGGTTTCAGCGTTTAGGGTACCCCAATTGGATCGTTTAATCCCTGTAAGCTATTGTAAAGGTGTATGATTGGACTGAGACTGTTGTTCGTTTATCCTACTTGAGTAGGGGAGGCCCAGGAGAGAAAACTCGGGACTCGAGCGCGTTACTTAAATAGTGTTCGGAAGCGACGCTCGGAGGAAATGGAAGCTGTCACAATGTTTTTTTTAGAACACCGTAAGTTACGCTAGCGGCGGTTCCGACGTCGACTAGAGCTCCTCGAGCTGTCTCGACTGCCAGGTGCGTCCAACTTGAAGTGTCTGTTGACTATATGGAATTGTCGTCCAAGTGCCAACAAATGAATTGGGGGGACTAATTATCGTCGAGGACCCACTGGTTGCCGACCTGTCGAAACAATCACGATGTCTGTGCGGGTTCTGACGGTGTTGTGTATTTTGTTACTTTTCAGAAGCATTACAGCACTGGTGCCTGCACGCCACGCAAAACTCCGGGAGTTGTGACAGCATGGACCCCCCGGGAACCGCTTCGCTCAGTTACTGGAAGTTTC
>JBBPKJ010000322.1:0-29218 GCA_038089195.1 Brasilioporus rufonigricans
CGCGGACGATGACGCGTTGCGGGTGCAGTAGGATCACTAGGATGGTGCGGGTGCGCACGTACGGCACACGTCGGGTGCACGGAGCGGTGTATGTTTAATTCCTATATACTCAGAAAAAAAGCATAAGTACTAAGCTTGGTCAGTAAAGAGGTATCGATGAGTGTAGGGTGACTTACTTCCAGTCAAGTTCTAGTTCCTATTCGAACTTGAAGACGAACGCGTAGCGTCCGAAAAAGGAAATCTAATAGGTGTAGTGTATTACCTCATCGAGCAACAATCTTCAGTGACGTGACAAGAAATACTGCGTGTGTTATCACAGTACAAAATACATATACTAGATAATCCATGCGAGTTGTTCCGTAAGAGTAAAACATGCCTTCGATTGGCTGTTCAATCTGGGAGCTCGACCAGTCCTCCCGCCTCCCTCACCCTCCGTTCCCTATCCCTATTATTCCTCACGACCTTCTCGATTTCGCATCCCAACGCCCAGCACCACGAATCCCGTTCTACCTTATTCCTCGCCTTAAACACGACTAGCTTATGGCTCCCCTTTGAAAGACGGGGCACAGGCTGCGTAGGCTGGAAACCGCCAACAGGCGCATTCGAACGTTGGGCCCCATATGCGGTCGATGTCAACGCAGACGACTTGCGATACCAAATCACGAACAGCTCGTCTTCTTCCTGGTTGTCCGTCTCAAGACCGTCGTGGTACCTTCGTGGCGGGTTCGGCGACTCAGGGTTGTATTCGGTTGGTCTGAGCGCGAGCGCGGCAAAGTACCCCGAGGAGACGTATGCGTCGAGCAGCCCGATCTCTGTCGAGTTGCGGTGATGCAGCGTCGAGGTTGGAGAGATGTTGTACTGGATCAGTCGGCCGGATACAAGGAACAGCTGTACGAGTCTAGAAGGAAATGAGTTCATTGCCTGGTTTGACATTCGTGAACAAGAACGGAAGCACAAAATACTAACTGGTATTGTCCCCTCAGCCCCCTCCTCATGAACACCCTGCCGGCTTTGGTGATACTCCTGCATGTACTCAGGGTACACCAGTTGTACATTGACGTCAATACGGGTAGTTCAGAGCTTATGAATGGTTCCTGAGGGGTCGAGTGCCAACTTCCACGGTTGCGCTTTGGTGTTCGTGGCGTCAGTCGTGGGCGCATACCAGCTGCAAATGCGACATTCATCTCATCCTGGACGTCTACACGGTGGCGCTCAGACCAGTAGGTAACGAGGGCACGGAGTCTCGTCACCCATTCAATACAGTCTTGCGCTGAATGTGCCTATGAAGGGGTTAGCAAGACGGCGTCCAGGGCATGCATGTGCGTACCTCGAATCGTATGACCGAACCAGAAGTAAGGACGACATCAAATGCACGCCTGAGGTGCAGTTCGACTCTATCCCGCACGTGAGGGTGCCCTTGATGTCCACCCACATCGCGTGCATCCACTGCGTCATGCGTCACATGCTCGCCATTATCCGAGGACAGTGGGCCATATGCTCTCCTCACGGTACGGATGCTTCTGAGATCCAATGTGCCATGCGCAGTCCGGATCTGTTCCGAGCCTCTCCAGACCTCGCTCTTGAAGAGACTTTGGCTATACTCCTCCACGCCTGGTTTTAACCCTGACATCAGACGAGAGAGGTGCGCGGTCGGGGGAAGGGGAGGATTTGCATCGGATGGCAACAGAGAAAACACGTTGCCGTCGTGCGTTACGAGATATACTCGTTGACGGCCTTGCTGTCTGACACGGTTAAGAAAACCCTCGATGGCGGGGGGTTCAAACATTTTCTTGCCCCTCTGGAGGTGTACAAAATCTGGAACATGTTCCGCAATGCGTAACTCGAGTTGAGCTGGCCGTAGCCCCTGATGAATCGTTGGTACACATCAGGTTACAACGAAGTAAATAGGACCAGTGACCGAACCTGCCAAAGAGATAATCCAGAAAGGACGGCCCATGGCCGTGCGTTCCCCTCGACATCACTTTCTTGCCACACCCAATCGAGTTGACCGCCAAATCTCCATGCAAGCTCCAACTTCTTTCCAGACCGCAGCTCACGCTCTATAGTAGTCTTCCAGCCACTTGGCATCAAAGAGGACCCGCGTTCAGAGAGTGAACGTTGTATCAGGTCAACGATACTTCTATGGCTAAAGGTATCATACGCTGTGTCAAGGCTGGGGCCCTCGGGGACCGGGACGTCGATGCAAATGCGCATATCAACGTCGGGGCAACGAATCTCGATGGAATTGGGGACCTTTCCCCCAAGACGATGCCTACCGTGGTATCGTCAAAGCAAGAGGCAGCGAGTTGACTTTGAAATACTCACCAGAGGTGCCACAACCAATCACGCGCTCTAGTCCGGCTCTTAACTTTGAAGACGAAGACATTCGTACCTTCCTTTGAACGACTAAAGAATGCGCGTGATCTTGAATATCGATATCGAATGGGCGTCGGGGGGCACAATATACAAAAGCTGAGGTCGACGAAAGAATACAGGGAGACTGAGGTTCTTTCCGAATCCAGAGGGATTAAGAAGGCAAGATGTTTGTGACCTTTGATGTACTCTTTCCCTGGAATCGTCTGCTCGTGTATGATCAATGTGGAACCGGAACTGATAGACGGCGTAGAGACATACATAATCTTCATACAGCTCTAGCATATCCCTCCTCCATACGACCAAAAATTCCATGCAGTCTTCATGACGCAAGTCGGGCGTTTGGCGGTTTTGTACTTCATCAAAATGGTTTGTAAGAGACTCGGACTTGGTGTAACACACTCTGACAAGTACTCTATCTTGGGTACTGTCAAGGGTGAGACGCAATCCCTGAAAGGATTCCACAAACCTCGGAGGAAGATGTCACCGGTCTCCTGTAAGGGGGTTCCTCCTACAGTCGCCCCCGCACTACACGCAGCGACTTCATTTCCCGTCCTCGCAAGGACAGCAGATGGAGAAGTGGGCCCTTCATCAGCCTGATCTCCCTCTAAAGGCAATCTCCTGTTGTCTGCACCATTAAGGGAGGGTCCGCTCTCCTTTGGCCGCAGCTGCACCTTACGCTTGGCATCCCTGTCTAAAATGGAAACGCCGCGACGTTTGATTTTTGGCTTATTGGAGGTCTCCGCACGACGCTTCATAATAGACCTAGGGGCATCGTTCCCCTGTTGTAGCACATGGTCGGTTGGAAACGAGGGTGCAGAAGCCGTTGCAAGGAGCGGAGAACCAGAAGAAAAGGCGGACAAATCTTCACCGCATTGTTCTGGGAGACTCGTGGTAGAAGACGAGCCCCGTGAAGAGTGGGGCGACGGCGGCGATAAGTGTGAGCGCGCGGTCCAATATGAACGCGGGCCTATGGACGAGAGTGCCGTCGTCGACGCGTCAGGCACCTGAGAGTCCTGCTGAGGCACCTCGTGGACGACCGATGGCGCGACAAGCGTCGGTGCGTGGTTGTCGAGCACGTTCACGCCGAGGATGCTCCCGACTTCAAAGGTAGTGCCCACCCAGTGCGTGGCACTAGCTGTACTGTGAGTGCTCTGCGGTAAAGAACGCGTCCAGGGACACTCTTGCCACTGTTTCATCAGTTCGTCGCGCACGTTCTCGCGTGCGGCATCGTTCCAGTCCTCTGCCCTGCCGCCTTGGTGAAGGAAAAAGGCGCATGCGTTGCGGTCCAGGACATCACGCACGGCAGATGTGTAGGAAGCGTCGATGGATTCGTCTTCGTTTCCTGTAACCTGTATCATTTCGTGCATGACAGCCGACAGCTTGTCTGGCAGCGACCCGATGAAGAGCCGGCGAGCGCGGTGACCACATAACGGTGCGCTTGGAATTTCTGAAGGACGGGGTTCAGAGGAAGAAGGCCCAGGAACGGTCATGTATGCTTGGACGAGTAGCAGGGAACGGTCAATGGACCACAGGGGAGCAAGCCGTGTTTGTACTTCGCTTCACACAACATCATGACCACGTCAAATGACGTCACTAGCCCACCACTCGTCCGTGGATACAAACCAAGTCGATGTAAATATTATATCCATGGACTACTACTACGTCTACTGAGCGGTGATATATATGTATGACCAAATAAGATGCAAGGTACGCTAGTGGTGGTGAATGCCATTCCATGAATCAACGCCTTATTTCCGACGCCTTGGTCCCATTGGTCCCACGAGAGAGGATGTCGTGCGACTCCTGGACGAACTGCTCCGCTTCAGATCTCTCAAACCTACGAAAAGGTCAATGTCCGCAAATTACCGCCCAAAGCGGAGATACTCACCCTGTTTTTGTGCCCTTGACAAGCATATCCGGCTCACGGAACGCAAACGGGTTCACGTCTTTGGAAGGGTTAAGATTAGCCAAGCTATGATTAACGAACCGGTGCGTCGACTCGTCACTGCGGACGGCGTAAATGACATCGAGAAGCTTAGCATCTGGAGGAAGTCGCCAGTAGTCGATGGCAATCGCGGGTGCCGGCATGTCAGCCCATTTTTGCAGGTGGCCAGCTTCGATCTCCTCGATGCATCGCGTACTTGCGGACGGATCAGCCAAGCTGAGAATCGCCTCGTGCAAACAGCACCTACTATGTCATCACGGCCTCTTCTTCCAGGTATCCCACGAATCTGTGACACGATCGAGGGGAGATCATATAAGCGAGGACTAAAAATGTCGGTGAGACAAGGCCAAGAGGCCACGAGGTGTACGTACAAAACATATTGAAGAAAACGCCTTGCGCACCAAGCACCAGTGCACGGAAAAACAAAGTGGGTTGTTTCAGTGTCATGAAAGTCCTTCGGGATATGCGTGCATCAGTAACCAGCTTGAGGGAAAAGGAAAACGAGTGCATACATCAAGTGCATCCGCTCGTTCTCTGCTTCCTCGAGTAACGTGTGGATCCACCCTGAATCACGTCGCTAAGAATGGAGTGGTTAGTCCTCCGAGATGAAACCAATAGGTAATCATCTACCATGAGTCTGAGACTGCCAAGATGTCTGAGCATCGCAGCAACCATACCAGGTACTCCGGCGATTGTTTCAAGGAACAAGATTCGTGCCAACCAAGCCGACTCTGTAAGAATGTAGCCCTTTTCCCTGAGCTCTTCTGTGGTCATATTATGATCACGAGGAAGCGGCTTGTGCTTATACCCCGAAACAAAATCAAAGCCCCACCTAACACACAGCATTCAATACAAGGTCGACAAACTAGACGGAGAAACAAACCTCGTCAGCTGAACGAGATTGTACATGATCTTGTCAGATATCGTCTTTGCTTCATTGTGGAGGATCTAGGCGTGGATTGTCAGTGAACATCGCACGAGGACAGGGCGGTGAAGAGATGCAATGTTTACCTCCACAGACTTCATCTCTTCCCGTGAGTAAACCGGGTGAAATAAAACCCAGTCTCCACGCACTTCCTGAGGCACCGTGCTGACCGCGTCGACCTGGGTCAACACGGACTGCGATGCTTTCCTGTCCTCTGCCACATAATTAGAAACGGTCCACCCCGTATGATGTGAAACGCCAATTTACTTGTATGGAGTCCTTCTGTTCCGATGTCGGCTTGTTCGCTGGGACGTTTCTTGACAAGTGAGTTTTGATCGGTTGTCCCAGTATGGAAGCGCCCGACAAACCGAGGGCCGAGATAAAAGTTAGGGGCACCAGAAAATGCACCTCGGACGAGAGCATGACGAATAACCAGTGGATGCCCACGAGCAGCAATCCTAATCAAAGTAGACATGGTATGGATGAAATGCGTGTTATGCGGTGACTCGCTCTGCGCCGCTGCCTCTTTAAGCCACCAACAACCCGAAGAATCCCGACAACACCCTCCGAGATGTGCCGCTGTTCAGTGATGCGGGGGAACATCGCCGCTGACTTGGCGGCTATGGTATGAACACCGCTGATGGCATAGAGCAGCGCTGCCCCCCGCTCGCAACAAGTCCTTCGCCGACTAGCCCCCAGGCTGTCCGTCAAGTCGCACGTTTGTGTAGCTTACTAAGCCATCTTCCACGTGATGATTTTGGTCGCGTGACTGGATTACTTTTTCCTTTTTTGGTTACCCCTATTAGTTGAACTTTTGCGCGTTGTGGACATGCCGTTCGCATCACAGTTTGCGTTGGACGACTAAGAACGGCATATCCACTTTGGAGCATCAGATCTGAAACGTCATGAATTTAAGTATGTTGATAAGCGCCATCAGGGCAGTGGGTATGTACGATGTAAACAACCGGTAATATATTGGACGGAGGCGGGCCGGAAGCGGGCCAGGTCTGGGGATCCGAATAACCTATCAGCGCAACGCGGTGATGCTTTCTCCATCGGGATGTTTGTGACCTTCCCGATAGTGGCAGTTCAGGAGGTCAATTGAAAACAAGCAGCCCATGATGTCCTTCGACATCGGGCGCAGTGGAAATTTGACGACAAAACACGCGCATCAAAATGGAAGACGAGATATTCAGGGATGTTTGTAAGCATCTAGAAGGCGACTGATCAATAGGGCAAACAACAAGGCTGTACGCGAATGACAGAACAAGAGATATGCGGCGACTCGGACATTTCCCGCAAAATGTCGATCTCAGGCCTGGGGAGAACAAGCCGCCAACGTTGCAAATGAGGCAAGTCTTGAGTAAAGACGGCCACAAGGGGGATAGTCGAGTTCACACAGTCATCCGACCGATGATTCCAGTTTGGCAAGATTCGTTCGGATCATGAAGGAGGTGAGGCAGGTAAGATATTGGCGATCTGATATTAAGAGAGGACATGATCCACGAGGCTATTGGGAAGACCGACCTCGCATCTGGAAAGAGGCTGGCGACAAGTCTGGGGGAGAAGGGAGTACGGGCTGCGAGACTGCGTCGGTGGTGGAGTGAGAAAGGTGAGAAGGGTGGGTAAGTCCACGAGTTTGGGAAGTTCATTGCCGGAGGGAGTAAACGGGGAAGAGGCCGAGCGCTGCCATAGATTGGAGCCACATGACGGTGCAGAGAACATGTTGAAAGTGGAGTAAAGAGAAGGATACCACGATCATTGGAGAATGAGAACATGAGCGATTCATCTCCGAGGTCGAGGCAGGAGAGGGTGCCTGTAAAGGTATGATGATAATAAGGAGGGTCACTATGACGAGGCTGGGAGATGATGTGAGGGCACGCAGCAACGAGGCAGACAAAGTTGTCGGCATAGGGCGGGACGAATCTGGGAGAGATCTTGAATACAGAGATGGATCCGATTGGAAGCAACGAGGAGCGGGGAGACGCCCGGTGGCTTGTCCAGGACAGACGCGGTGTGTACTGCGAGGAGGACAAGATATAAAACCTGCACGGAGACGGCCCTGGCACAACCCTGGCACGTCCTTCCGACCACGACTTGACGTTGGAACGCACCAGCTGATGTGTCACATCGGGTCCGATGGACAACGTCGCTGCACAGTACGGTACTGCTAATCCGCTCCCCGTCTACCCCTCCTCTCCAGATAATCACAACCCGGCTCCGTCTCAAAACCCCGCACCATGGCTCACCGCTGCCCACGCCAAGTCGCCAACAGAGCAGGTCTTCTCCACCCCCGACAACGACCCGTACGCCTCGCCGACACCCTACACGCCCGACCACCCCTACTCCGCCTACCCGCAGTCGCCATCGATCCGCAATGACGAAAACGTGCACCCCGCCCTGTCCATCCCGACCCAAATACCACCCAGCATCGGTCCCACCCGCATGACCCGTCGGCAGGCACGTGCCCAGTCCACCCTCCACCTTGGGATAAGGCGCGACCGCCCACCACTCGCCACGCATCATGACTCCGAAGAGGTCCGCCCTTTTGTTTTCTTTTCTCATATGCGACAGATGGGCCTGACTCGTTTGCCAGCCCGCCTACTTCATGTCCCCCGCCAGCGCCATATCCCGCCCACAAACTCCCCTCAGCGCCACAGACCCTGCCCGCTTGGACCAGCCCCCAGATCGCGCGTCCACCTACGCCCTCCCCTCCTCTTCCTCCGCCATGCCCCTCCCTTCGCCCCGCTATCTCCCAACCCCCGTATCTGGCTCTCCCTACTCCCCCTTCTCCATCTACCAAACACACTCCAGATCGGCATCTTCTTACTCCACGTCTAATCCGCGCTCCGCCTCGCCCGCCCTGAGTGTCGCTTCCGCCCTCACTTCTATTTCCTCAGCAACATCGGTTGCTCCTAATTCGCAGACCTTCCCTGCATATCCACTCCCGTCCCCACCGGTGGGTCCCGTCGTTCCACGGGCCAAGCAACGCAAGCAGCGTCTCTTCAATGTAGATCGCAAAGCTATTTGCATGTACCATCAGGAGAATCCCAACGCCCGCCAGGAAGACATTGCTGCCCGTTATGGCGTCGAGCGCAGTACCATCAGCAAAATACTCAAACACAAAACGAAATGGATGAACGTTCCCGAGGACGACGACATGCGCGTCGCCAAGCACCGGTGAGCTCTCCATTTCCCCATCTTACTTCCGTTAAAGCTCGGGCACCAGCCCTTCCAAATTCCCCGAAGTCGAAGAGGAGCTCGTCAGCTGGCTCATCCAAATGAAGCAGCAGAATACCCTCCTGACAGATGCCCTCATACGCAATAAAGCCAAGGAAACTGCGCGGAGCCTCCAGATCCCCGACGAGAGATTCAAGGCCAGCTCTGGATGGGTCGAGAATTTTAAGCATCGCCATAACATCCGTAAAGGAGTCTGGCTCGGAGCTCACAAGTCCCTCCGTGCAACGCGCGGCGTGGGCGCCACTCATCTCCGCAAAGGTAGTAATGAGAGTGTCCTCTCCCCTCTCAACCCTGCCTTTGAGTCCAGGTCTGAAGCGCTCGCTCGGCGGGACTCGACTACCGCAGAGGATGTTGACGATGATATGGAGTCGGAAGACGATCAGGATCTTGATCCTCCTCAGGATAATCAGTCCGTGGCAGGACCATCTCACTCCCATACGCAGCCGTCTACCTCTCAAAATCCCCTTCCGCCCATATGGACCATGCAGCAAGAGCCCCTGACCACAAACGACGCCCCGATCTCCTCTCACCCGTCGGCTTCACAGCACAACGTGGTCTCCCAGCAGCCATTCCCATCCCAGGAAGAACGGCATCACGACCCTGCCGTCGCCGACGTGCAGAGCTCCCTCCAGCTCTCGGCTCAGCAACACATCCAACAGCACCAGGAAGTTCCCTTGTCCGCGCATGGAGACACTACCGCGCCATATACCGATTCGGTCGTTGTATATCAACCGGCTCCACCAATCACGAGCGGAAGCACCATCCCTGACATCGCGGAAGCAGAAGATGCCATCAATAAAGTCATCTTGTTTGTCGATTCGCAGTCTCCAGCCCTTTTGACTACCGAAGAAAGGACCACGCTTGCACAAATCAAGTTCGTGCTGTTCCAGGCTGCGAGTGGCGTCCCTTTCGTCAGGGAACGGAGGTGAGGGAGTGGATGCTCGCACTGGCGGCACCATTTTTTTCAAAAAGCATTACACGCTACGCAATGCTGATTTCTAGCAAGCCACCACCCTACCACGGTCTTGTTCTATCGCAATATGTCATGTCTCACTGGTAAATGTTGACTCAGCTCATACGTTCATGCACTGCATATACTCTACAATTCCGCGCATATCCAACGCATCCCTGTTTTACATTTACATGGGGCACAATTCATTTTCTTTTCTCCTTTTTTTTTGCATTCCGTCTCGCATGCCACTGGTTCATTTATCGCACTCTCTCATGACACCGCATCATTTCCTCCACACCGCTCTGCTAACCGTTCTCGCACACGTTGTCGCGTCCGAGTAGTTCATGTTAATTCTCCTCGCTTAACATTGCCGTCTGCGCAAGTAATATGCTATACTTCATTTCAATGTCCTCGCATCTCAAAGGTCCTCGGACGTGTACTTCAGGTACAAATGTCTATGGGTACCCTTTCGAACTGCATTAAACCCCTATTGAAATAGAAAAATAGGGTCGACGGAGTACTTGACGGCTACGCCTACTGGCGGTCGTATACGAGAATCATGTTCGCCGACAAGTACGTCACATATGCGAATCATATAAGTTAGTCTGGCAATATGGGTACCTGTGGTAGGCATGCGGGAGTAAACGAAGCTACCAGGCATCAACGTTTCCCGTTTTTCACGGTCTTTTCCGGCTCCCTAGCCCTCATGAGCATGCGCGATCAACAGATCAAAGAGAGAGCGGGCGTACGGCTCAGGGACGGTATTTCTCATGATCGTCAGCTTGCCAGCGGACGCAGCAGATACCATCTGTTGTTCTATCGATTTGGTGACCTTGGCTTTGAGTGCCTGAGATGTGGGTCGGCGTAATAACATTCGTCATATTGAGGGTACGATACCTTGCGCATACTGGCTTCTTTGATCAGAACCGGTTTTTTGGGTGGTTCATGTCGCCGCCCTTTCTTTGGGGCTGCTGCTGCTTTGGAAACATGCCTCGCCTTTGATGACGAGGACTTGGCTTGTAGACCTTTGACGTTGCCTTGCGCCATAAAGTTTACCAGTTGTGGTAGTACCGATGCCAACTTGCTGGCTTCGGGAATTTCCGGCAATGGTGGGACTATTGAGTACGAGGGTGTTCTCCACATTCCGTCGTTGTCCTCGATGTACTCTACGTCTCACCTCTTGCGCGCCCAGCGCGCGTTCGTCATCCAGCGCAAGGTATCGTACACGATGTCTTTCTCTCTTTTCGTGTCGACGTTTACTCATCGTCGTGTACGGGCTCCAGCGTGCGCTACACGACCTCGTCACCCTGCCTGGCCGGAAGGCAGTCGTCTCGTCTGGCGTGCCAGGATACAGCGCCGTGAGCGGCCACGTCGTCACTGTCTTTGGGTGCACAGGCTTCCTCGGCAGATACCTTGTCTCTAAACTCGGTGAGCGCGCGCCTGTCCAATCTGGACCTCCGTGCTCCGACTGACTCGACGTGATACCACAGCCCGAATGGGTACCCAAGTCATAGTTCCGTACCGCGAAGAAGACGAAAAGAGACACCTCAAGCCCATGGGCGATCTAGGCCAAATCGTCCCCATGGTAATAATACTCTTCCCAACAGAAGCACCACAATTTGTCTGATCGATGTCGTACGACGCGCATTTTAGGAATGGGATATCCGCAACGAAGAACAAATAGCACAATGTCTGAGACACTCTGACATTGTGTACAATCTCGTCGGCCGTGATTATGAGACGAAGTAACCATGTTCTTTTCGACCCTGCTTCATGAGACGTGTATTGATCTATTTTTTCCTCCCCCTTTCCCCCCTTCCGGTTTTTGTTCGGCAGGAACTTCAAGTATGCCGACGTCCATGTTGCAGGTGCGGAGCGGATCGCCAAGGTCGCTGCACAGAGCGGAGTTGGACGCTTCGTGCATGTTTCCCACCTGAATGCGTCACCCGACTCCGCGTCCGCCTTCTACCGCACCAAGTTTGAAGGCGAAGAGCGGGTCAAGAACGCCTATCCCAATGCGACCATCGTTCGACCGGCGGCAATGTATGGTTATGAAGATAAATTACTGAACAACATGGCCAGTAAGCTTTGAAACGACTATACTCGGCACTCTACGCCGTACTAACGTGATCTTGGACAGTGTGGTCCATCTGGTGGAAGCTCAACCACGGGGAAACTAAAATAAGGCCCGCACACGTAAGTGGTGTTATTTCGCTTTTAGTGTAACAGCTTCGAATTTGATGGGGTCCTGTTTGTAGGTCTTGGACGTCGCGCAGGCGCTAGCCAATTTGATGAGCATTTCACAACTGCCTGGTATGATTTCCCTTCCCGGACCAAGGACGTTATCGGTGGAGTACCTTTTGGACTTGGTTTCCTCTGTGACATACAGCCCGCCTTCTCGGGCGCCAGTCCTCCCTAAGCGAGTCGCGCTCACTGTTGCCAGGGTAGCGCAGTCGGTGTGGTGGCCGCTTATCTGTCCTGATGAAGTGGAGAGGCGGTACTTGGATGACGTGGCTGTTGCAGGCGATTGGGAAGCGGTCGGTGTGGTCCCAGACGAGGTCGAGAACCACGCCATCACGTATCTTCGAAGGTACCGATCCGCGTACGTATACTCATTGGGAGACGTGTCGTCTATGACTGATCCGGGGTGTCACGCACAGAGACAACTTCCAGCGCCCAGTAGTTTTCCCGTCGAAGCTAGGTTAGGGTGTTCATATCCGCGGTTCGGGAACGTCTATGTCATGTCACAGTAGATACCTTGAAGCGTGACCTGATGAGTGCTACACAAATAGAGTTTAGCTTATCGGTAGAATTCATTAAAGAACGTTGCCAGGAGGAGCAAGGTTCGGTGGCAAGGAACATTCACATGGTGTAGAAAGAACGGCTGGAGAGAGGCGTTCAAATGCCGCTGGCACGCTTTAATGAATCATGAGAGGGGAGAACTTATAATAGTAATGCTCAGATGGGACATGTGTGTGCGATGATTCGGCAAGTAGAACATGGTTGGTAGAGCGGGAAACTGCGCAACGGGGGAAGTACTAGGTGGGTAGGGAGTAGATAGACGTATGATGGCGAGTCATAGTTTTGGGTCAAAAGCCGGGTGGCACGACGGGCTTTTGCGCCTGTTGCGACGACCCCGTGGGTGGGTACGGAGATCCGGGTGAGAGCATCTAAAGGAGAACAAGGCTGAGTCGCGCCAGGGCGGACCATGCAAGAGAAGAGAAAAAGACCTGCTGGGCGCCCTGTTGCTGGGCGAGCATCTCCTGCTCTTGCTGGACGATTTTTGCCTCGTCTTCGAGGGAGAGGGCAAGGGGGAGGCCGACGAGGAGGGCAGAAGTGGTGACTATCCAGACGATGTTTCCGACGATCTTGCCGGTTTTCTTGGCGAAGGCGGTGGTTTTGGAGACGGAGGAGGCAATGGACTGTCTCGTGGTGGGAGGCACGATGTCGACCAAGGCAAAGAGACGGTCGTAGATGGACTCGTCTGGGAGGGAGGCATCGGATGCAACGGAAGAGAGGGAGTCGGAGGAGTTGGTGCGGGAGGGCGCGGAGGAGGC
This sequence comes from Brasilioporus rufonigricans, assembly GCA_038089195.1. Classification (NCBI taxonomy): domain Eukaryota; kingdom Fungi; phylum Basidiomycota; class Agaricomycetes; order Boletales; family Boletaceae; genus Brasilioporus; species Brasilioporus rufonigricans. The sequence continues at coordinate 12,996 of JBBPKJ010000322.1, forward strand.
GTAGGGAGAGGCGTGCTCGTCGACGATCTCGACCTTGACCATGTTGAAGAAAGACTGTGACTGTGGCGGTGCTGTGGTGGCGTCGGCGATGCGAAATCGGTGCGGTGCCGAGGGGCCACGCCGGGAAATTGAAAGTCCGATCGGTGGGGAAAGTGGCTTCCTGAAAAGGGAATTTTGGCGATAAGTACTTGGCCAAGTGCCAGTATGCTTGCCCCCCTGGATTTTATGGGCCCGGGTTTATTATAAGTACCATCCGCACGACGAGCGACATTTTCCACCTTAATATTTCCTGCCTCCCTCCCTTATCATGCAGAACGGCGACTCTCCACACTCCTTCTCCCAGCCAGGTCTGCCGTCCTCCCCCGATCCCCGCGCATGGCTCACTCCCCCCCAGGTCTTGTCCTCCCCACCCAGCTCGTCCAGAACCAGATCCACGAGCTCGCAAAGACCCTCCCCCCACCCCGCAAGCAAAACACCGCCTGCGATGCCTGCAGGTCCGTCTCTCCGCACTCTTGCCTTGCTCTCCTCACCCGCCCCCAGGGCCCGCAAGGTCAAGTGCAACCGTATACCCGGCCAGGAAAAGGTTCGTCCCTGCGCCCGCCTCTCCCGTCGCGCCACTCACCCCTTTCATCTCCACAGTGCCAAGTCCGTCCAATCTCCCGTCTCCCCGTCCGTCCAGCTCATCTCCCCCTAGCATTGTCTCTCCAAAAATTACCCCTGCACGTGGGTGCCATTTCGCATCCTCCCGTCGTTTTCCCCCGTTCATTTCTCCTCGCAGCCATTATGTTCAGCAGGCGACCAGCGAGAAGAAGCGCAATGCGGTCGCCCGCAGACCCAGAGGCATCTCCACCAGCTCCAGGTACGTGCTCGCCTCACTTCGCCCTTGATCCTTGGCTGCGGTTGTACTCTTCGTACCCGTGCTGACGTTCACCTCTGCGTCAATAGCTCATCTCCTATATCTTCTGGGTAGGCTCCTCGATGCACACCGTTTTGCTCCTTCAACCCTGAACAGGCTCCGGAATAGCCATTCCCCAACAGGCGAAAACGTTACGCCTCCCTGGCACAAGTCTGCCTTCGGCGCACCATGGAACTCGAAATACGGCGGGTACCCCAATGTCTCCTTACAGGCCAGCACCCCCAATCTTCTCTTCCATTTGTTCGCCCCGCCCGAATCTGGTCCAAGGTACGATCGATCACGCATTCATGGATCTCCATTCATTCCTCCGCAGCGAGTCCATCTTCGCATTTAGTCCATTCAAGACGCGTCCGCCCGCGTACACCGCATGGGGTGAGATGGCATCCAACCTCGAAGACGAAGCCTTTAGAGTAGAGTACGTCCCCTCCCTCCACATCATTACGTAAATGTTCGAAATCATCGCGATGGTACGTCACTTTGCAATGCTTCCTTTCCAGGCTCCCTTCTCACTGTCACTCCAGCTTGTCATCCTCTACCTCCTTCGGGGATTTTTTTCTTTCATTTCCCTTATCGATCAATCTAACACGTTTCGTATTGACTATGTTGTCGCCACACTTTAATCTAGATTCGCCCTGGACCTCGTCGAAGTTTACTTCCAGATCGTCCATACGCGGCTTCCCCTCCTTAACCCCCTCCAGTTTAGGGCGCGCCTCAATTTGCGAGCGACCAGCCAGCGTCTCATCCCCAGCAACAGACAAGAGGAGCCCCTCCACCCCGCGCTCATTGCAACAGTGATCGCATGGGGCGCAAAGTTCTCGGAACATCCTCTCCTTGTTGCCGACCGCCAAAGAAACGGTGGTCAGAGTTCTCTCGCGAGAACGTTGATTGACCGATGTCGTGAAATCGCCGAGGCAACCAAAGTTCACCGTGTTCCAGACAAGGATCACGTCGTGATCGCGCTATTAATCGAAACACTACAATGTCGTAAGTATCGCCCCTGTCCCTCGCCTGTCGCACCCCTTGACACACCTTCGGTCAGAAAATCCGAATACAGAAAACGGTTGGCGATCGCTTGCCCTTGTTATGTCATCTCCTAACTGACTTCGAATGTCCTAGGATTCCATGGGTTCTGGCTCCATTGCAGTATCCATAATTTAATGGGCCTTCAGGTCGGTTTTCATCTTCCACAGGCACCTCTCCATGGCGAACTCAATCATTCCGTTTGCAGATCAACCACAAATCAGTTATGGCTGACATCAAAGATCCTGACACGCGCGGTACCATGATCTTTGCTTGGTGGATGGCTTGTCTGGCAGACGCGTTTTCCTCGTTTTATTACCGCCGAAAACCAATGCTGTGAGTGATGATTTCCTCTTTTGTTGTTTCATCCCGCCACTGATGGATGCGGACGCGTTAATTACCGTCAACTACGACGCGCAGTGATGACGATGACTACGATATTGATTTTTACACTGCGGAACCGGTCGCCCAGGATAATATGGAACCCGGGAAGCCCTCCCCCCGTGAACAACTCGAAGTGAGTCATATGCATTCTCTGTCAGCAGATTTTGACTTGTTTACCACAGTTTTTGGTTAGTCATCCAACTTCTTGGTGGCATGATGTTACCTGACCCTCTACCAGGGGTATTATAATGCAGCGCATGCTTTGGCTCGCATATCCCGTCAAATAGCGCGCCTCCTTTGGCGTCCGACGACGGACTTGGAGGGAATACCCATCGATGCTGCCCTTCATTACTCATCTGAACTCACCGAGTGGAGAGACACCCATTTAGCCAAAGTGGGGGTCCCGCCCAACCTCACCTCCAACTGGGATTTCGTCTCTGCGGTGTCCGCTTGTATGCATTTGTTTGAGGTCTTTACTTTTATTTTCACTGACAAGATTTCGTAGGCGCAAGCGATGCGCAATACCATGTGATGTGGATCGCTTTATTCAATGCCATAGACGAATTCGGAGTTCGTGATGACTCCCTTTCGCCCAGTGGCATGAATCAGGTGGAGACCGTCAAGCGTAAAGTGTTTGACGAAGCTTTGAACGCTTCGCTGCGGATTTCCGCACTGGCAGGGGTACTGACCTCAAATGGATATCTGGTACGAACATTGAGGTGCTATTCCATCCTTGATTGACCGGTTCGTCAGAGATTGGATCCTGCTGTTATGCACGTCAGTATCATCCAAGCGGGCTTCTTTTTGGCCCGCCTCGGTCGCCCCGAAGTGCAGAACTGTATCGAAGGTCTCGAGCAATACAGCTACGCCTATGAAGAGACGAAAGAGCTTTCCCAGATGATCCGGCGTGAATACGATCAATCATTGGTCAAGGGTCCATTATTTCATGAAATGAGCAACACCGTGTCTCGCCGTACGCCCCCTGTGAGTTCCAAGTCATCAGCGAATGGCAATAGCAATGGCCTCCATCATGCACACCACGATTCTATGGTCAGTGCGAGCTGCCTATTATTCCTAGCACTCCGATCTGACCGGGCTCCCATTGCATTTATGCATAGTATCTGACTACATAACCAAAATTGTTTATACGTTATCGATACCATATTTTCGGCTGCCGAAGGCTCATCGGAGCTCGTGTAACTCATATGATACTTATTATTTTCCGGTCGTTGAATTTCTCGCTGGATATTTTCGACCATTCACATTTTTCCGAATTGTCGTGACCCGTCGGTTACAAGGTTAACGCACTCCTATTTTCTCGAGTTGTCGTTGTCTACAGTTGTCTTCAACTTCCCTATCCCAGATCATCGCATTCCATTCAAACCCAGATATCACAAGTATTCTGGACCCTTTTCCGGTTGTACCCTACCATCCATTACTGCTCTGCTGCGTACTCACAACCGCACACTCTTTACCACTTTGGATATACCCGATTGTTCACCGCTGTACTTCGATACATCCCCGATACCGCCCTTGTAAACAGCTTTTTGCGAAGCCACTTTCTTCTTTGCCTGCTCGAACTTAAGACGCTTTTTCACGCGAGGATTGCGGACAGCCTTGCCACGACGGGGCGTGAGACCTTTGTTTTTGAGAATTGCACGTGTGACAGAGCGTGGCCCCGAGGTATTTTCTGGTTCTAGCTCGGGTCTAGAAGTGTGGCATAAGCCCCTGCCCACGGCGACAAGGAGATGCGCGAGAACGCACCGTGCTGTTGTATTTTCATACTCTGCCTTTTTTCGTGCCTTTTTTGTGGCGGTTGTCTGTTTCACAAGGTCGTAGTAACCGTCTGCGCCGTCTGCGTCATCTTCCGCATGGTCGTCATCTAGTCCTCGTTTTCTTTTGCGACCCTTGGCCTCTTTGCTGACTTCTGGATTAATAGCATCAAGGGCATCCCCTCCCATACCCAACTGGCCCTTTGCTTTCTTCCTTTCCTGCTCCCTCTTTCTCTCTTTATATGGAATGTCATCGTCCCCTCCGAAAGCATTCGCACGCGCGTTCGTCCGCCGAGATGAAGATGACTCGATGCGCGCCACGTGAAACCGAAGCGATTTCTTTCGAGCCTGTTTGTCTGACAGGTCGTGATACGGCAGCACAGTCACTTCACCATATGGATCCGCAGCAGCGGCCGTGTCCACGACAGGCCCCGCTTTATGCTTCCGCGACGCACGCGTGTACTTGGGCTCGAGGAGATCGAACACGGGACCCTGCGTGCCTGAATCGGAGCCGTGGACGGCCGCGGAGGTTCTGCGTTTCTGCTTCCGACGGCTGTTGGCATGGTCTTGTTCTTTTTTCGTCGCGGTGGGTTTCTTGGAAGCGGGCGGCGGGGAACTCGGACCTGGGCTCGGATTTGGACTCGGGGTGGGAATCGACACCCCCGCGTCTTCGAGGAGGTCGGCGAGTTCGCCTGATTCGAGACCTTTTTTCTTGATGAGCGACCAGAGGTCGCCGTCTTCCTCGTCTTCGTCCGTCAGACCATCTTCTTCGTGTTCGCCGTCCTCGTCATCGTCCGAGACGTCTTGCCCAACGCCAAGGTTCTCGAGGGTATGGATACCTTCTTTCAGTGTGAGAAGACGTTTCAGGATGGGATGCCGACGTAAAAGCTCAGGGCGGGCCGCGTATTTCTCTGTAGCACGTAGACGAAAGTAAAAGGCGAGCGTCGTGGCGTACGTGAGCAGGGCTTCTACTCGGACACGGCGGTGAACACGACAAACGTCAGCATCGGCGAGATGGGAGGCACGCACGGTAGTACATGTGTTGTAAACCAGATTCGAGCGTATCGGTTTCGGTATTCTTGAGGCTGGTAAACATGACTAGGGTGGTGCGGATATGAAGGGAAGGGAAGACTTACGCCTCGACCCGGGCTTTTGCCTGGAGGAGGTTGTGCGCTGTGTCGTCCCAGTCTCTCGCGAGTGCAAGCGTTTCTGGAGATTCCTTTTCGAGGGCTCGTAGGATGGACTGTTTATCTTGCGGGACCTTTGTCAGAGATGGAGTCGACAGCTCTTGCTGTTCCCTGAGTGTCCATCCTCAGCAGCTGTGTGCATGGCGAGACAAAAGTATACATTGCCTCGGGCGGCTCGACATCGCCCTCCACGACATCTCCGAGTCCGAAATCTTCGTCACACATCCCCTCGCAGGCCTTGGCCTGCAACCTGAGTGCCTCCTGTTCCTCAAGCTCATTGGCTTCCTCGTCGTCCGATTCGAGCTGGGCGGCATTGGAAGAATAGTACGCGCCCTTGCTGCGTCCCCACGTCTCCTCCTCCTCCTCCGAGTCGGACGCGTTCTTTTTCGAGGAGGACGATCTTTTGGCGTCGCGTGCAGCCTTGGAGAGCTTTCGTGTCGACTTGGCGATGTCGGAGTCTGCATCCGAGGCAGAGTCGACGTCCATCCCATCACTCGGTTGCGTGTCGTCTGGGTACTCGGTCTCGTCCCCGTTCTGGTCGTCGTCGTCATCGTCCGAGTCGGATGAGACCCCCCGCAACGGAAACACTTCTTCGTCTGGGAACTCGGCTTCGTCGTCGTCGTGGCCGTGGCCGTCCGAGTCGGACGAGAGACCCTGCAACGCAAACACCTCTTCTTCGTCTCTACGGCGGCGAGGCATTATCGGACAGGCCTGCTTCGGGTTCGCCTGAGCGGAGGATATGATGATTACGTAAACACACTCAAAAACGTTGATGGAGCGGACGCATGGCCACTTTTGAGTTTGATCAATGTATGCCATGTCTGAGACCGACGAGTGGGACGAAGAAGAGGACATCACACCGCAATACCTCCAGTCGTTACTCGACAAGGCAAGACAAAACGCACGAGAAGAGGCTCAGAGGGTGAGAATGCTACAAGAGGAGAGGGAGGCGAACGGGTTCGGGGAGCAAGACATCATCAAGATTGTCGACGGGGAAGAGGAGAAAGAGAAGGAGGAAAAGTACGTATGAGCGATCATGCTTGCCATCACGCCTGACTTGTGGTGGCTTCGTAGACCGCTACCACCCCTCGATCCTGGCGTACTCCCACCGCCGTACTTGGAGTTTGGCAAGGCTCGTCACCAAGCCCCAACGAGGGTGCACGATCCAGACGTCGCACACGCAGAGGCTGCGTCTTCCTCCGCGTCTGCGCCAGCACCACCCGAGGACCCAAACGCAGATTGGAAACAGTTGACGAGGAAGCAGAGAAGAGCGGTACGACATATCTACTATCTAACCGACACGACTCAATTTCTGGACGTAGGTGAAGAACAGCACGGCTGGTCCGGGCTGGTTCGACCTCCCAGCACCGGCGGAAGCGGACTTGCCCCGATTATACCGTGAAGTCGAGGCGCTTCGCCTACGGAATCAGCTAGATCCTAAACGATTCTACCGGAAGGACGAAGGCGAGGGTAAGGGCATAAAAAGTCTGCCCAAACATTTTGCGGTATGCGCTCGAATCTCTCGTCCGTTTCCCCCGCTTGTTCGCTCGACCTGAGCTTCCTTTTCCGTCAGATTGGGACAATCCTCCCGACTACTACGCCTTTCGGTACCGCGAGCACCGACAATCTTCCACGTGCAGATCGGAAACGGACTTTGGTGGACGAGCTCGTTGACGACGCAGAAGCGCGGAGATATGCGAAAAAGAAGTTTGATGAGATGCAAAGCGTAAGAGGGGCAAAGGGGAAGAAGACGCTTCATAAAAAGAACGACCTTCGCAAGCCGAAGTGGTAGTACGACGCACTGGATTTGACTGATCAATCTAGATGCTACTGTCGCCGGTCTCCAGGGTAGTGACTCCACCGAACCCCTCATGACAGCAAACTTTTTGGTCCAAACGGAGATGTCCACAGGACGCTTTTCGAGTTAAGGCAGGCGAGCCCATTTATTGAATAGTTCACTTAGGTAATGCCATGCTTCAATCACATCAACTTGAAGACACCATTTAGAGCGCACGATCGATAGATATCAGTGTACACGGGGATGAGACAGCAATCAACTCAGGCTCTGAATTGTCTCGAAAGGCAGGAGAGACGCCAGCCAGAATACTCAACAGGCCCAGCGGCCAACGACCGCCCGCGAAGCCAACAGACACTGACAAGCGCTGTGGTGATGAATCAGTAAGACCGTCGGGGAATATAGCAAACGTGACGGGCGACGGTATCATTCAACGAGTCCGTAAAACCTCCCGAGCAACATGAGGTACTGGAGTATATCGAGATGCAACGGGACCTGTGAATCGAGGGAAAGCAACTTGAGGGATCGTGAAGAGGTGAAAGTAGTTTACGTCAAGGCTTGCAATAAACGGTCCCCACACTTCGGCGAACGACGGAGACGACCTCCACTACCCACCAACCTTCTTGAGCAACCCTACAACGTAAAAAAGTGAGCACAATGCCCCGACCACACGATGCGTCGGAGTTGTCGAGTTGCAGGAGGCGATACAAATGGATGACATCAAGACCTCGGAAGCAATAGCGGACCCAGAATCGAAAAGGGTAACAACAAAGGCTAGGGATGCACTGGAGTGGACGGCACAACGAACGGCGGCGGGCTATGGGTCGAAACGCGAGCGCTGGGGCGGGAAGGTCAAAGATCAAGATGAGGAATTCACGCGTAACCTACTTGCGCAATCCCACTGGCAGCTGAGGCGTCCGCATCGACCATCCATTATCCAGACGATCCGTAGAGCATGCGAACTCACGCGAAAATAAGCACTGGACGAGTCGGTCCAAATCTGATGGTCGTGTCAAGACCACGTCATGTCGGACCCATCGAATACGAAATGGAGAGGCTGGGTGAGTGTTCTAGTCCCACCACGGACGAGTAGTACGAGGCTGACGCTGTGACCACACTGTTGTCTTAAGCGCTACTTCACATTACTTTCCCTTCTACGGCTGCTTGATGGTAAGGAAAAAATGTTTCTTTTAGATGCGTGGATCGTAATTTGGGACGGGTGAACGGGGCCGACCTCGTGAGTGGACCATCATTGACCCGGGTTTGCCGCATCGGGGTCGATGATGGTCATCAGACAAGACCAAACTCGTGGTCTGCGATAGTACCTTACACGTGCAGATATCTTACCACTTTCAGCGGTCATATAACTCGCCCAGAGCGTGCTTGCGAGTAGCCAGCTTGTCTGTTTGCTCCTTTAGTACATCTGGTTACTGGATTCTTGCTCTCAATCCAGCCTTTGAGACATCCGAGGACAGGTATCCGTAGGTATTTTTATCCTCCCTGCTCAAAGCCGTGGAATTGAATCCCTAGCGTCAGATCTTTTCAAAGTCAATCGATATGCCGCTTGGACGGTACAGTTCCTCGGTGTTTGACAATCTGACTGCAAGTTAATGGTTGATGTTGCAGGACAGTTAAACCGCAACGACCCGTTTTTGAGGATCCCATAGATTCGAAGTGAGTAGGATCACAAATGTGAACCCCGTAGTTCACATAAGGTCGAGATACGCAGGAATGCGCCGTTTACCCCCGTTCACCGAGAGTTAGATCAGTCTCAACACAATCAAACCAGGGGATCCTCGTCATCGTATGCCAGCCAGCACTGATCCGTGACTCGATTTGAGAGCTCATTTATTAGATTGCTTCAAAGTCCTCGCTCTCCTCGGGCCCGAACGCGATTAGATATCTCCGAGCGCCCATCAGCCAGGTGAGCGATGTATATCCGCCCTCCAACCGAGTCCAACAAAAGCCCACATTCAGCGATACCCTCCTCAACACTTTACAAGCGGGAATTCGGACTCGTATCTTCAGTGTTTTCCCTTTGCGGGTCATAAAGCTGCCGGAAATGAAGCTCACGGAACGAAGTGCCGTTGTCGAGTATATTATCCAGAGCAGGCTCGATACCTTCGCCAGCAAAATCCGGAGGCCGTACATAGCTCCGCCCCTGCACACGCGGCATGCGGAGTCCCGCGAAGAGAATGATGTCCCTGCACTTGTGAAGGACCTGACAAAGTTTGTCGTCCTATCGCATACGTGGGGACAGGACGAGCCCACCTACCAGGACTTCCCGAAGCGCAGTGCTACTACCGGTTCACGGGGATACAAGAAGTTGAAAGAGTTCTGTAGGGTTGCTCACGATCAGTATGGGGTCGAGTTCGCTTGGGCCGATACCGTTTGCATCAACAAGCTCAGCAGTTCTGAGGTTGAAGAATCTATCTGTTCCATGTTCACGTGGTATCGCGAATCATTCATTTGCATCATCTACCTCGAGGATACCGATACTCTCCAGGAATTTCCTTTCGCCCGGTGGTTCACACGGGGTTGGACTTTGCAGGAGCTCCTCGCACCGCTGCAAATAAAATTCTACAATAAAAACTGGAAACCACTCACCGAACTTCGCAACGACAAGCCAGATCCTAGCAAGAAGGCTGGTGGAAACCCCCAAGATCGTGCCTCACAACCCCACGACTCCAGTGAAAAGTACAGATATCAATTAGACTCAATTTGTAGTGGAATCTCAACAGCAACTCGCATCCCCGTGCATCACATCTATGATTTCCGACCTGGACTTCGAGATCCGCCTTTTCCGGAGCGTATGAAGTGGATCGCGCAAAGGACCACCACGCGGCCGGAGGATATGTCATATTCGATGATGGGAGTGTTGGGCATCAGCATTCGCGTCGCTTATGGGGAGGACATTGAGCGTGCTTTCTTTCGACTCTTCCGGGCAGCGCTTGAAGTAGACTGGTCTCCTGGGTGGTTCTTGTGGGGAGGAGCGCCTGTCCCACACAACATCCACCCCTCAAGGATGATCCCTTCTTCTCCCGCATGCTATTCGTCTTGGGGTCCCGAGTGTGACTACGGCCTACAAGACTCGGGTAAGAGGGAGTCCATTGCCCTCACAAACACAGGCCTACCAATCAGGATGTTGGTTGTCCCCGCGAAGGTGAAGTACCATGTCGGTTTGGCTGACGCCGTTTTCGCCCCAAACCCAGACGTTGCTGATATCACCTGCCCTTTATCTGACGGTACTGTGGTGACGGCTGTCCCACGTGACTTGACTGTGAAGACGAGTGGTATCGTCGAGGGGGGGGATCAATTTGCACTCGGGGTCCTTGGCGGTGATTTCGGGCTTCAGAGGGATTCGGGGCGTATATGCGCCATTTTACTGCGCAGAGATTATTCGCTACGTCGAACTCCTTTGAAATGCGAGTGGCGTTGTGGAGAGTGGGAGAGATTGGAAACAAAGGAGGTGCTCGCCTTCCCTCTCAAAGACAAGTTCCGCCGCATGAGAGTGGATGATTGGACTGGGGTCGAGATATCCAAATCTGAAGTAGGGTGGGTTAACAAGCCTGAGATAGGATTTTGCTCTTTGTGCTTGTAATTCGCATGCCGTCGTTTTTCCATTGGTCAATCCGCGACACCGCAGGAGGAAGTCACGGAAAGGGAGATCTGCCAGACAACTGCACACTCGGTCATGGCAATGTGAGCATGATGAGACTTTGGGACGTGGGAACCTCAGATCTGGTCCCGACCAACACGATGTCCAAAATGCTCAGCCAAGTGTCTCACTGCGCGAATCGAGCAAACAGACGGCTTGTTACATCTCGTCTACGGAAAAACCATGGCCAGGCGGCTACGAGCGGTTCGCAACCGTCTGGTCGAACCACCTCGTTTGGCTTCAGGACAATCCCAGAGGAAACCAAAGAGTCCCTCGTGAAAGGCGTCTTTGATAGCGTGGCGTCCAAGTACGACTTGATGAACGACGCTTCGTCTCTGGGCGTGCACAGGCTATGGAAAGACACCTTTGTCTCCACGCTGAGACCTGGTCGCAAAGGTCCCATCCGTTGTATCGACGTCGCCGGAGGAACTGGCGACATTGCGCTTCGTATCCTCGATCACGCACGGGAAGAGTACGCCGACAGAGAGACTACCGTCGAAATCGTTGACATCAACGCACAAATGCTCGGCGAAGGCTTCAAGAGATTCAAAAGGACAATGTATCATAATAGTGAGTCTGTCACTAGCGCTTTGGAGACGTCCGCTGAGGGGTGCAAAGCACCGCAGGTGTCGTTTCATGAGGCGAATGCCCAGGAGCTCCCACCATCGCAGTTCAATGACAACTCGTACGACCTGTACACGATCGCGTTCGGGATCCGCAACTGCACGTCCATTCCCGCTGTCCTCAAGGAGGCATACAGGGTGCTCAAACCAGGAGGTATTTTTGCCTGCCTCGAGTTTAGTAAAGTGGGCAATCCTCTGTTGAGCGCGTGAGTCCTCCGTCACCTCGCCCGGGCGTTGTTCACGGTTCTCAGACTATACGATCAATACTCATTTTCTGTGATACCCCTGATGGGAACAATTCTGGCGGGTGATAGAGATTCCTATCAGTATCTGGTCGAATCGATACGGAAGTTCCCTCCTCAGGCGGAGTTTTCGGGGATGATTAGGGATGCTGGGTTCGCGACCGGGGGAGATCACGACGGCGGGGCATGGACAGACTTGTGGGGAGGAGTTGCTTGCATCCATAAGGGGGTCAAGGTTTAGAGTACAATATCATCATACCTTTCTTTTATTTCTAAAGTAGGGGATCGCACACGAGTTCAGCGCCACAACCGCGCCTTTGCGGCAAGTCACCTAAGCCACCCCTACTGATCTGTCTTGCAAGTCCTCCTCTACACACGACCACCATGGCCACCTCGTCCCCGCCCACACCAGCTAGTACACCTCATCCGATGCCTCCAGCGTCCGCAGACCTCGCGACAACCTGGGCCTTCCTCGAGGAGGGCGTGGATCACATCATGACCAAGCTGCAGACTGGCGTCTCGTACTCCAAGTACATGAGCCTCTACACCGTAGCGTACAACTACTGTACATCCTCCCGCATGCATGGCGCACCAGATAGTGGTGTGGGCACCGGAAACCGCAGTGAGTAGCCTTCCACGGCCCCACCTGCTACTGCTACAGTGGAAAGATGCCCTTCCCGATAACGTCAATTACCCAGCTAACTTCGCCATCGCAGCTGGGGCCAATTTGATGGGCTCTGATTTATATAACAACCTCATTCGATACTTTGTTACCCATCTAAAGGGTCTTAAGGAGGTGAGGGGCCTTCCCCATCCGGTTACCGTAACCTGACGGGAAACCATAGCAATCGGATGTCCTGCAAGACGAGGCCCTCCTACGATATTATGCTGGCGAGTGGGATAGGTACACAACGGGAGCGAATTACATCAACCGATTGTTCACCTATCTCAATCGTCACTGGGTCAAGCGCGAGCGGGACGAAGGTCGAAAAGGAGTCTATCCTGTTTATACAGTGCGTCATCTGTGCTTTTAATTCTCCGTCTCTACTCTATCGACGTGATTGATCCAATGAATGTTGTGTAGCTGGCGCTTGTCCAATGGAAGTCCAATTTCTTCCTTCATGTCCAGAGCAAACACGGAAAACTGGCTGGTGCCATCCTACGATTGATCGAGCGCCAACGGAATGGCGAGACCATCGATCAAGGACTCGTTAAGAAGGTCGTTGACTCCTTCGTCTCTTTGGGCCTGGACGAGAGCGATATCAACAAGGCCTCTCTTGATGTCTACAAGGAGCACCTCGAAACACCTTTCCTGGAGGCAACCGAAAAGTACTATCAGCAGGAATCCGAAGCGTTCCTTGCGGAGAGCAGTGTCTCTGACTACCTGAAGAAGGCTGAAGAGCGTCTCAGGGAGGAGGAGGATCGTGTGGACCGTTATCTGAACACGGAAACACGGAAACAGCTCGTCAGCAAATGCGAACATGTCCTCATTCGGCAGCACTCTGAACTCATGTGGGAGAGCTTCCAAAATCTACTCGATTACGATAAGGATGAAGACCTGCAACGGATGTATGCGCTGCTATCACGGATTCCAGAGGGGTTGGAGCCGCTAAGGAAGAAGTTTGAGGAACATGTCAAGAAGGCCGGGTTGACCGCGGTCTCAAAATTGGTCGGGGAGGGTACGGAAGGCGCCGATGGCCTAGACCCCAAGGCATACGTCGATGCATTATTGGAGGTGCATCGTAAGAATTCGGAGACGGTGACACGCAGCTTCAGGGGTGAAGCAGGGTTTGTTGCTAGTCTTGACAAGGCTTGCAGAGAATTCGTCAACCGTAATGCTGCAACGGGGACGTCGACCACGAAATCGCCAGAATTGCTTGCCAAGCATGCTGATATGCTGCTGAGGAAGAATAATAAGATGGCGGAGGAGGAAGACCTTGAGGGTGCACTCAACCGTGTGGTAGGTTCTATTCGATTCTTGTGTTCGTCTTGCCTGTTAATGATGTGCTGTAGATGATTCTGTTCAAGTATATTGAAGACAAGGATGTCTTCCAGACATTCTACACCACGAAGCTGTCTAAGCGACTCATTCATGGTGTATCCGCGTCGGACGAGAGTGAAGCCAGTATGATATCCAAATTGAAGGAGGCATGCGGTTTCGAGTATACCAACAAACTCCAACGCATGTTCACTGGTATGTTATGCATGTCATCACCTATCATTCCGGTTGTGACGTGGTACGGACAGACATGAGCCTAAGCAAAGACTTGACTGATCAATTCAAAGAGCGGATGCAACAGAACCACGACGATATGGACATCAACTTCAGTATTATGGTGCTCGGGACCAACTTCTGGCCTCTCAACGCCCCTAACAACGACTTTATTGTCCCACCCGAGATCCTGCCCACATACGACCGGTTCTCCAAGTATTACCAGACTAAGCACTCGGGTAGGAAACTCACGTGGCTGTGGAACTATTCCAAGAACGAGCTTCGAACGAACTATCTGAACCAGAAGTACATTCTGATGACGAGTTCGTACCAAATGGCGGTGTTGTTGCAGTACAACAACCACGACACTCTTTCATTGGAGGAGCTCGTGACGGCCACTGCGATCAGTAAAGATATCTTGGTTCAGGTGTTGTCCCTCCTCGTTAAAGCTAAAATTCTCGTCAACGACGAGACCGATCAGTATGATTTGAACCCTAGTATGTCCCGGGGTTTGTGTTTTTCCGCCATTTACTAACCATTGCGTGGAGATTTCAAGTCCAAGAAGATCCGCGTCAACCTGAACCAACCGATCAAAGCTGAAGTGAAGGCGGAATCGTCGGAAGTTCTCAAGACTGTCGACGAAGATCGCAAATATGTGATCCAAGCGACCATCGTCCGGTATGCCCGTCCCTGTTCCTCTAGGCTGACGTGTTACTCACTTGTTGTCCAGCATAATGAAGGCGCGCAAGACGATGAAGAACCAGCCTTTGATTCAGGAAGTCATATCGCAGATCTCGCAGAGGTTTGCCCCTAAGATCCCCGATATCAAAAAGGTGGGTACCTGACGTTTCGGGTCTTGTTCAAGCTGACATGCGACGCACTTACAGGCGATCGACACGCTGCTTGAAAAAGAGTACATTGAACGAGTGGATGGTACAAGGGACACGTTTGCGTATGTCGCATAGATGCGATGGACATTTACGTTGCTTTGAATAGTCCGCCCACTTTTTGGTCTTGTACCCTACCATGTAGAAGTAGTCGTAATATACCTCAGGCGACAACTGCCACTACCCGCGTCTCCCTTCTGCTGCCATTTGTGATAGGATGCCGCTCTAGTTTACATAACTCCTTTGGGTTTGTACCAAGCTTGGACCACTTCGATCGTTTCCCACATGATTTACGATCAGGCGAACCTATGCGCTGATACTAGTGTTTGTTAACAGCTGCCACAAAGTTGCGATTGATGGCACCTCATACGCAGACAGTCTGGGACCCAGACCAGCACTTTCCCTGGACTGGCCAAAATATTCTTACCAAGACGAGTGGGCCGACGTTTCTCAAGTCCCAGAAGACGCTTCCACGGTCCGCTTTCTATAGTGACTCGACCCTTCCAAAGCTGGTGGGAAGAAGCCTGGCATGGTAGCCGAGAAGAACATCCGCAAGAACCCTCCAATCTCCCCACCACTACCGTAGCTACCATGGAAATCGGGGATCGGACGGTCTCAGCATCCACTGACCCAGCTACCACCTGGGTTACCCTCGAGAAGGGTATGGATCACATCATGACCAAGCTTGTTGACGTCCCTTATCCCGAGTATATGAGTCTCTACACCTTGGCGTACAACTACTGTACATCCTCCCACTTGCATGGCGTACCAGATAATGGTTTGGGTGCTGGAAACCGCAGTGAGTAACCTTCCATACCCCTCTCTTGCCGGTGCCACCGCTCCAGCGCGAAGATGCCTTTCCCAATGACCAAGCTAACCACGTCGACACAGCTAGAACTGATTTGATGTGCTCTGATTTATACAACAACCTCGTTCGATACTTTGCTACACATCTAAAGGATCTTAAGAAGGTGAGGAGCCTCTTTCGTCTTGTTATCTTAACCTGATGAGAAAATATAGCAATCGGATGCTCTGCAGGACGAGGCCCTCCTACGATATTATGCTGGCGAGTGGGATAGGTACACAACTGGGGTGAATCACATTAACCGATTGTTCACTTACCTCAATCGTCACTGGGTCAAGTGCGAGCGGGACGAAGGTCGAAAAGGAGTCTATCCTGTTTATACAGTGCGTCATCTGTTCTCTTAATCCCTTCTGTCTTTACTTCATCGACATGATTGGTCCAAAATGTCATGTAGCTAGCGCTCGTCCAATGGAAGTCCAATTTCTTCCTCCATGTCCAGAGCAAACACGGAAAACTAGCTGGTGCCATCCTACGATTGATCGAGCGCCAACGGAATGGCGAGACCATCAATCAGGGACTGGTTAAGAAGGTCGTTGATTCCTTCGTCTCTTTGGGCCTGGACGAGAGCGATATCAACAAGGCCTCTCTTGATGTCTACAAGGAGCACCTCGAAACACCTTTCCTGGAGGCAACCGAAAAGTACTATCAGCAGGAATCCGAAG
>JBBPKJ010000323.1:0-28523 GCA_038089195.1 Brasilioporus rufonigricans
GGGAGGCGGGTGCCGATGAGGGATTTGAAGATGGCGATAGGAAGTCAAGTTGGTTGTGTGGTCGAGGGCGAAGGCGAGGGCGAGGGCGGCGAGGAGGCCGTTGATGGCTGGAGAAATGTCGGGAGGAGAGGGCGCGTTAGAGTTGGCAAGATGTAGGACGAGACCGCGAGTGGGGGCATACTCTGTAGTTTTTGAGTTAGAGGCCTGTAGAACCCGCGTTACTGGATAGTGAGCGAGACCTAAGCTATGGGAGAGAAAGACGGATCCTCAAAGTGGAAGATGAGCTCACAAGTTTTGCTAGGTGTGGCCAGTCAGCGGGTCAACGCCTATCATCTTATACCATTTGTTCTGAAGACCGACTAGCGTCACAATAGCGGATGGTGAACGGTGCCTACACCAGCCAACATGGAGACTGGTGTTATATCTTGTCGATGTTGACAAGGAGCGATGCTAGGAGCTTTCAAGTTACTACTGGCGTATCGAAGGAATCAAGTCCGTTCAGACTGCCGGTCCAGGAGGTGGAGTACATGGTGGGGAAGTTCACTAGAGAAGCGGGCCCTGCACTAGCAACAATGTTCAAGCTGGGCATGTCACTGTCGAGTGTGAATCGTCGAGCAAGCTCGTTACAAGTCTTGACGTACTACAACCAATCCTGGAGAATATGATCCAGTCGGGTCATCTGCCCAAGGCTCGATTTGCTATGGACGGCTAGCTTATAAAAGCGCTCCAAGTGCATTAGTTTCTCCGTCTTACAATAATGGCCAGTAATTCCGACAGAAATGAAGGGCATGAATCGACAACATTACCGTCTGGGACCCTGGATGCCGTGGTGGGTCTCGAGACCTAACTACCAAGTTGCCAGTTGAACTATCCCGCAGGACAGCATACAAATCTCCTGTGTTTCCGACCCACAGGAACAAGTGAACGACGAAACACACCGTCCCAGGAACCGGCTGCGACGCTCTGCGACGCACATGGGTAAAGACAAAGAAATGGTCATAACGAGTATGACATTCACTTCTCTACACAGTCTGCGAAATTGGCTAATGTCCAAGTAGGTATACGAGCGACAGGTGTTGCTTCTGGCTTTAGTAGACTCCCCACTGGCTTTTACACTGTGGTGCATCACAGCGGCCTCGAATGGAGAACAGAAATCAAATGTTTGTCAGTGGATGACGATGTTGAATGGAGTGGGCCAATCCCAATGTGAGCTCTTTCTCCCACTGTGTTTAGTTCTGACGGAGTTCGCAGTCCCTTAGATCCGTCCGCCTCTGTTTGTCTCAAAGTCTATGCATCCTGCGAATTCCAGCCATCGTTGGGCGCCGGAGAACAGCCGCGGAAGCTAACAATTACTGTGGAAGAACTATTGAATCACAGCACAAAAGGCGTCCGTGAGTCATCGCAGTCTTGCACAATGGTCATGCTCACACCATTGTAGCGCTCACCCTCTTCCAAATGGATGGGGTTACATCTCCGTGTTCATCTATTTTTGTAGCTGTACAACAGCAGACACACGAGAACAGTGATTCATCAACACCAGGGGTCCTTGACCCACATTGCGTACGTAGGCTAGGTGTATCAGCACAATCCTCTTTGTTTAACCAGCGTTTATCCACAGCCAACCACAGAACCCAGGGGCGAACTAGAAGACACGACAAACCATGGCCATGGTGCTTTCTTGTGTTTCCAAAATCACAGACGAAAACAAGATCAGACACTCTTCACTGAAAATTTTGTGCGAGCATTTAATACTTGGCTGGTGGACCATCCCTGTCTTCCGACTACTCAGACAAACCTGGCGAACCCCGTCCTCTCTCAGGCCGAGGACATGAATTCCTCCCTCAGTTTCTATCGCCATCTATCTGCTTCCCGTCCTGTCAGCCACCTTGATCCTCTTTCCGTGTTAGTTCAATTGGCTGCGGTGCATTTTGCGCAATTCGAGAAGCAGAAGGACGGGATTCAGGGAGGAACGGCTCAGGCATTGCTGCATAAATTGATGAAGATCCACTGTAGAGATCCTCATAAAAACGAAGCCGCGACCTCCATACTCCAATCGCATGCCGGACGCAGGGTGTGCCCTATTCGGGCCGGTGGTCAATCGCCAGTGGTACAGGGCTCAACGTCACGCTTAACAGACGAGTACCTACGGAGTTTGAGCGTCCAATTGTTACACCGCTTCCAACGGTTCGCTAATCTGGTCGACCTACAACAGGCCATTGCAATTTTGGAGGTCTTGGTCAGATCTGCTCCAGTCAGGAATGAACAGTACCTTGCAGACTTGAGAAATCTCGGTGTGGCGTTATCAGAGCGATTCAACCACCGCGGAGAGTTGAGTGACTTGGAGGACGCAATCTCGAGGCTTAAGGATGTTGTTGATCTCACTCCTTATGCTCACCCTAGCAAGCCCAGCTGCCTTAACAGCCTCGGCATATCCTTCTTGGCCCGTTTTAGGCGTCTAGGGGAGTCAAGTGACCTCGAGGACGCAATATCAACACTCAAGGATGCCAATCGTATCGTCCCTCACGGCACCTATCTTAACAACCTCGGTACCTCCCTGGTCACCCGCTTCGAGTGCCTCGGGGACCTAAACGACCTCAAGGACGCGATTTCAGCGCTCAAGCATGCTGTTGACCTCATCCCTCATTCTCACCCTGATAAACCCGCTTATCTTAACAACCTCGGTAACTGCATTAAGGCTCGTTTCGAGAGCCTTGGGAAGCTAAGTGACCTCGAGGATGCAATTTCAGTGCTCAAGGGTGCTGTTGACCTCACTCCCCATGGTCACCATCACAAGCCTATAGGTCTTAACAGCCTCGGGAACTCCTTGAAAGCTCGTTTCGAGCGCCTCGGGAAGTTAAAGGACCTCGAGGATGCAGTTTCTGTGCTCACGGATGCTGCTGACCTCACCCCTCGTGATCACCCTCTAAGGCTTGGTTGTCTCCACAATCTTGGTGGCGCCTTATTTACCCGTTTTGAGCACCTTGGGGAGCTGAGTGACCTGGAGGCTGCAATTTCGCTGCTCAAGGATGCTGTGGCCCTCACCCCTCCTCGTCACCATGACAAGCCTACCTGTCTTCATGGCCTCGGGTACTCCTTTCTGGCTCGCTTCGAGCGTCTAGGAGAGCTGAGAGATCTCGAGAATGCAATTCTGAGACTAGGTGATGCTGTTAGTTTCACCCTCGATGGTCATCCCCACAAGCCCAACTATCTCAACATCCTCGGTGCCTCCTTCCGTGCTCGTTTCGATCGCCTCGGGGAACTACATGACCTCGAAAATGCAATCTCGATATTCAGACATGCTGTTGACCTCACCCCTCATCACCACCCTGACAGGCCCGCCTGTCTCAACAGCCTCGGCAACGCCTTCTGTACCCGTTTCAGGCGCCTTGGGCAGCCGAGTGACCTCGAGGAGGCAATTTCGGCACTCAGGGACGCCATTCACCTCATGCCTCATGGTCATCCTCAGAAACACATATGTCTTAGTGGCCTCGGTACCTCCCTCAAAACTCGTTTCGAGCACCTCGGGAACATGAATGACCTCGAGGACGCCATTTCAACACTCAAGGCTGCTGTTGACGTCACTCCTCATGGTCACCCTCATAAGCCTGACTGTCTTACCCACATTGGCGACTCCTTGAGGGTTCGTTTCGAACGCCTTGGGAAACCAAGTGATCTGGATATTGCGATTTCGATACTCAAGGATGCTGTTGACCTTATGCCTCATGGTCATCCTCACAAGCTTGGTTGCCTTAGCAACCTCGGTATCTCCCTCTTTACTCGTTTTCAGCACCTTGGGGAGCTTAGTGACCTCGAGAATGCAATATTGAAGCTAAGGGATGCTGTTGACCTCACACCTCAAGGTCATCCTGACAAGCACAAATGTCTTACCAACCTTGGCATCTCCTTCAGAGCTCGTTTTGAGCACCTGGGGAAACTAAGTGATCTCGAGAATGCGATTTTGTGCCACAGGGATGCTGTCAACCTCATTCCTCATGGTCACTCTGACAGACCTGGCCGTCTCAACAACCTCGGCAGTTCCCTTGCCTATCGTTTCAGGCACCTTGGAGAGCCGAACGACATCAAAGACGCAATTTCAATGCTGAAGGATGCTGCTGATCTAACTTCTCACGGTCATTCTGAAAAGCCCGCCTATCTGAACAACCTCGGCAGCACCTTCAGAGCTCGTTTCGAACGCCTTGGTCAGCTTAGTGACCTTGAGGATGCAATTTCGACGCTCAAACATGCTGTTGACCTCACACCTCATGGTCACTCTCAGAAACCTGTCTACTTTGATAACCTCGGCGACTCCTTCGAAGCTCGTTTCCAACACCTCGGGGAGCTGCCCGACCTCGAGTATGCGCTTTCCCTTCATCTGTATGCTGCTTGCAGTCCTGTCGGCCAAGTTTGGGTTCGATTTCATGCATCACAGAAATGGATATCATGTGCATGGCGTATCTGCCATCACACTCTCCTCCATGCATATTCTGTTGCTATTAGCCTCCTTCCTCAACTCGCCTGGATTGGCCTCTCTCTTACCCACCGCTGCAGTGAACTCAAGCGAGGTGCTGATGTGGTACGGGAAGCAGCAGCAGCAGCTTTGGACTCGGGATTGCCGGAAGTTGCGGTGGAGTGGCTCGAACAAGGACGCTCGATCATTTGGGGGGAGCTGCTTCAGCTTCGGAGCTCTTATGAGGAGCTGTTGTCCACTCATCCAGATCACGCTTGTAGACTTCAGGAACTATCTGCTGCATTAGAGCATGCCAGCGCCAGCCGTGAAAAGTTATATTTGGTACTCTCAGAACAGGTTCAGAGTGTAGTTTCAGCACTGTCTACGGGGCATGCAAGTGCCACTGACGAAGAATCTGTTTCCGCACTCCTGCAACCACATCAAAGTGCAATGCATCTTACGCAGGGGTCCCTGCAGCAAGAGGCCAACAGACACCGTACTCTCGCGATCGAGCGAGATGAACTGCTTCAGGAGATTCGGTGCTTTCCTGGCTACGAGCAATTCCTCCTTCGCAAAGATTTCACCCACATTCGTGCTTCAGCACGCGCTGGACCAATTGTCATACTCAATGCTGCAGAAAGCCGCTGCGATGCGCTGATTGTCCTCGCCAACGTGGACCATGTAATTCATGTCCCACTTCCAAACTTCACTTTTAAGCAGACCACGCATCTTCAAAACACTCTCAAGAGCTTCCTTCGTCAAGCCTTTGTCATGCGCTCTAACGAAAGGGAAGGGCAAAGAGCAACGCTGGATGGCGTCAGTTGGGAATCCTTCTTATCCCCTTTGTGGAAGTGTGTCGTCAAACCAGTCCTGGATGCCGTGGCATTTTCGGTACGTTGCGTCGCGTTACGCCCCTTTAATTCCTGCTTATTCTAGCACTCCTCGAACAGGTACCCGAGGACCTATCACGGATTTTCTGGTGTCCGACTGGCCCTTTCGCGTTTCTTCCCATTCATGCGGCGGGTTTGTATGATAGCCAGTATTCGCAACCTGGCCACAAAGTGCATGACTTTGTCGTCTCGTCATACGTCCCTACTCTGAGCATTCTTTCGCTGTCACTCAATTCTGCCGCGCTACCCTCCCGCGATCTCCGCATCCTTGCAGTTCGTCAACCACCCTCAGATGGGCTACCCCACCTTCCGGGTGTTACCACTGAGTTGGAGCACATCAGAGAGGTAGTCAGGAGGTCACCTTCAGCGCACACCACCCTACTAGAACCCTCAGTCGGAACGGTCGAGGAGGTACTCTCACTGATGAAAGACGTGGACTGGGTCCATTTCGCTTGTCACGGCATCCAAGACGACATAGACAGCGGACTTTGCCTTGCCGATCGACGCCGGTTGAAGCTGCGCGACATCGTTGGGTTGTCGCGTCCCCGCGGCGGTCTCGCGTTTCTCTCTGCATGTCAAACGGCGACAGGCGACGAGCGGCTATCGGACGAGGCCATCCATGTCGCTGCGTGGATGTTGTTTGCAGGGTACGGGGGCGTCGTCGGTACGATGTGGTCGATTAGCGACAAGCTTGCGCCCATCGTGGCGAGGGACGTGTACGAGCAGCTGTTTCGGAACGGGTCGAGGCCGGATTATCGGGAGGCTGCGCGGGCGCTGCACGATGCTGTTGGTCGTTTTCGAGATGGTGGTGACGTGTCGTTCTACGATTGGCTTCCGTTCATCCATGTTGGTCTTTGAGGGTTCAGGTGCCTCGGATACTCTGTACTGTCACGGTATTTATCGTCTCGCATGATAGATCTCGAGGATGGCCATGGACATGAAGCAAATGTGAACATTGATATCATCAGAGAGGCGAGAATGTTCAACATCGGATTGATCGTATGCTATGATCTTCAAAGGTCTGTTACTATGACGTGCCACAGAAAGATAATCGACGATTCGGGACGTTTTTGATCCAGTGGATTGGGGAAGCTACTGGACTTCTTTATCTATACTGCTATGGGCCAAGATAAGACATTCTGCCGTCCCGCAATCACTGGAAACTAAATCGATTCTTGTATGGAGTTCACGTTCGTCCGTGATATCATAACATTTCGAGCACATGGAGCACGGTGAAGCCTTGCATTACATGATATATCTACGAGGTCGCAACTCTCTCCGTTCACACGATGTGGATATCTCCTATCGCGCGCCGTGTCACGTGCTTCACCGCATTAGGTTATGTTCCTCAGCGGTTAAACACGTCCCTCGACGCGTCATTGGACACGACCTAGCCTCTTACCTGAGCACGAAAACTATACGAATGCAAGGTATGTCGCATCCAATCAAAATGGGAATTTACTGTCACCCTCCCTACTATGGAATAGCTTACTGATGCTGGGATTGACTTTATAGAAAACATCAACCTAAATACGAACGATAATATTCAGCTGGCGATTCACATCACCGAGGGATATTACCGCAGTGGCAATGCAGGTCAACTGGGTTGACGGCCTGGACCAATTGCTCCCAAGTATTGTGGAGGAGACGTCACCCAACAACTACGCTGCTGGTTTCGCCGAGGTAAGTGGTCGTGTGTTTGTTACGCAATTTGATGTTCCTGAGATATTGTATGTAGCGTATGACTAACCTTTGAATTGGTGCTGACAACCATATTCATCGCGCCAGTATGTCGTTCTGTAGCGAAGGTTCCTTTCTCTTCTCCTGCATATCGGATTCCACTGATGACTAGAATAGTGACCAGACATGTCTTCTCCCATAGTTCAAGCCACGGACGCGTCTTCGAGGGATATATCCTCGTGGGGAACCTTGCATGGTGCCTTTTCGTCTAACACGCGCAATTCTTCACTCTGCAGAATCTCGTATTGGACATTGATCCGTGCGATGATCGGTGAGATGCATGTATGCGTCACGAGGCCTTGGCAACAGTCTTTTTTTTTTCCTGCTATAGGGCCGGCGTTCCCTTGATGCACGGCTCCCAGTGTGCTATCAGGGACCTACGGGTTTACATGTGAGTGTTCCTGTACGAGGGAACGGGTGGTGCGGTATTGACCCACTTTGTATCGTCAGTACAACGGCTGCGTGGTCGGACCGGGAAGTCCGCGATACGACGACAACACATGGTTTGACATCAACTATATGCACACGTACACGACCACGACCGCTGCAAACTTAGCATGCCAATGTCAGCTGGGTCTATCTCGAATTCGACGAACCGGTCTTCTGCAGATCATGGGCACCTCAGGGGTGCTGGGGTGTGACTCGGGGATAGCTCGTGGTGGCACCAATGTCTTAGACAGGTTACCCTCTTTCCAGGCACAGTACATTCAGAGCAGACTATCATAATCAGCCACGAAATTGGGACGTATCCAGGTGCTAATTAAGTATGCACCATCCTCCTAGAATCCTCTGTTGGAACGGTTGAGAAAGTAGTGGCGGGAGCGCTGGGGTTCGAGGAGCGTGCGCTTCGACGACAAACTTGTGCTGATGAAAGAAGCAGACTGGATCCGCTTTACTTGCCATAGAATCCAAGATAGCGTAGACAGTGGACTTCGCCTTGCCAACGTTTAACCTTTGTTCATTTATGTAGGTCTTTGAATATCCAGGTGTCTATTTGTATACATGTGTGCAGATACGACGACTTGCTTGGTCGTCTCCTTATATTTAGGTGCATCATACTACTAATCGGTAATGCATGCATACTTTCGAGCACTGCCGACTTCCATTGAACACAATACAGTAATTTGAGTACGACACGTTAGATTTGTCCAGCTATCAGAACGTGGTACAATATATTTACGCACTCAAAATTTATTGGGACGGTGGTCAGCACTACATCAAGCATCAAACCGGACCCAAAGCGAAAGTAAGACCAGCACTGTGTCATATTCGATCACGAAATGCCTGTCTGAACCCTCCGCACTAATGTGAGTACGTACCACACATGTCTCAATCGAGGACGCACCATCCAAATCCTGGTAATCACACATGGACGCTAAATCAGTCCGTTGTAAATGCAAACATGCCATCTTTAGAGTCTTCCAGTGCATCGATGACATAACCCCGCGTGGGCTGTCATCCTGTAGCAGAAGCGCATCCAAGATGTGGGACGCCGCTTCGTCGTAGCGCTGTGCATAGCAAGTCGCATTAGATTATAACTCGCCGTGTGAAAAACCCAAGAACGCGTATGTGCACCCGACTCACTCTGAGGTTAATATTGGATATACTGAGATTGAATCTACGGATGGTTCAATGGTGAGGTTGGAGTTCCGGAGACAAGAGCCTGAGAAACGAACCTCGCGCGGATATACGCCGGATTCAGGTCAAGCGCTCGATGATAGTATTCAAGTGCATCAGCAGCCTGGCCGTTGTTGGCCATGGTCGCCCCAACACGGTTACACAACGACCAATCCTAGCATAGTCCAACCAACGTCAAAAACACAACACACGAGCGTCGTGGGAAACGTACGTCCGGTCGAACGACCAACGCTGTGAGAAAGCAATCCACAGCTCTGGCGTAGTCCTGAAGAACATAGTCATAGCAAATAGTCAGAAAGTGTGCAGATGAAAGGGGAGGGGAAAATGCACCTCCGTCGCGCTTAACAACACCGCCAATGCAACCTGCACGTCCGCATCTATATCATCTGAACTTCTGGCCATTTGAATGAGGACGTCGATCAATCTAGCAACATCGACACGCGTATCCGTAGCCAAAGTTGAACCCGACACGACTGCCATGTAGTTCGGGTTTCGCAGAACCCATTGTCGAATCGCGTCATGCGCCTCTGATTCATGGCTCTCGTTAGTATACGACACAGCGAGTGCGAGCCATGCTGGGAGATGTGACGGATCTAGTTCGACGGCACGTTTAAACGCTTCGATGGCCTCTGCCTCTTGCTCGTTTTCTTGTTGCTTCGTGCCTAGCTCGAACCATGCGATTGCATTGGTCGGGTCCCGTTGTACAGTAGCTTCTAGCTCCAAAACGCGCTCCCAAAAAAAGCTGTATGCCTGTTGCGAATGTGGCACGTGCAAAGGCAGGATCTGTGATTGTGGCGAGGATGAACTAGCCACGTCGCGAGTGCTCCATATTGCGTCTGCACTGGTCAGATCCCATTGCATAGCAGCTTCTAGCTCCGAATCACTCTCCCAAATAAAGCTGTATGCTTGTTGTGAACGTGGCACATGCAAGGGCAAGATCTGTGATTGTGACGACGATGAACTAGCCACATCGTCGCGAGTGCTCCGTATTGCGTCACGTGAAGCGGTTATTTCATGCAGCTCCGGCTGTTCCACTCGGACATCTAGCTTTCTCTTGGCTTCCAACAGGTCATGGAGCAGGAGGCAACAGACCCCAATGGAAGTAGGCTGGAGAAAAGGGACACATAAGATCGTTCGCTCAGTGGTCAGAAGTGGTGAGAGCAAGCACCTGACTCTCGGGCCGCGAGTTGTAGTAAACTCTACACTCGTCTATCAGCCTCTGTATCTCGCTGACCTTTCCACCCTCCTTGATGATACATGCGATGTCATCCAGAAGACGCTGAGGCTCGTTGCCAGTCAGCGGTGGGTTCACTACAGATTCCGAGGGCAGGTCGATGGATATTGTGGAGGTTGTGGAAGGACTGCAGTCCACGTAAAGCCTTCGGATGTCGCGGGGTGAGAACCCCACGCGACAAAGGGGACAGTCATGCTGCATCAGACGATTGAGACATCTAATAGGCATCATTCACGAGATAGAACTTATCTACAGATGATGGACTCACTGTTGGCAAAAGACATGACCGCATATGATGGCATGTGGCTCGTTGGCGCCGGGGGTGTAGAACTCGAGACAGATGTCGCACGTCGAGTTTGGATGAAGTACAAGTGGCATGACTGATGATGGAGGGAAAAGGACACCGTTTCAGAGACGAATCGACAGGCGAGGCAACGAATATAACGAACGAGCGGCTCTACAGCCATTGTGTGCATGTCAGACCAAGTACTGGATTACGACGGATTTCAAAACGGCAGAAGCGTGTCATGAGATCGAAGTCAACGACTTGCAAGCATGTACCATGTACAGCAATTTACGTAGTACTCCGCGTCATCGATGCTTGGCGCGCTTGCTCGTGTCCTGCGACCTTAGACGCACGTCGGCACGCTATCGGTGTTGTGTACAAGTCGGCACAAAGGTATAAATTTGAGCAAAGATTCGATGAGCAAATTATTATAATGACTACGCGGGTTACATAGCATTCTACTTCAAGAGGTATATTGCTTGCAAGATCCGAGCTATACGGCTACACGTGAAGAAAGCATGACTTGCTGTAGCATTGGAAGTAAGGGGCTCGGACACGCCCCTCGTCGCATATTCCACACCTCGATTTCTTAATCTAAGCAATTAATGGTGAACAGATTTGGTACTGCAGAAAAATGATCACGATCCGTCAGCGAGCCAATCAGTGCTAGTGATGTCTGAGGGTTTGAACAGAGGGTTGTGGAAAAAGGAAAGAACTTAGCGAGCTGATAGGTACGTGATTAGTTACCATATAAGGGAGCATAGCATTGACGAGCTCAAGATCTTGGGTTAAGTAGGGTGCAGGTTTGTCGTCAAACTGCGGAAACGCTGTACATGTGCTCTTTGAGCAAGGCTAGTGGTATGCACGCACTGCCTTTAACAGTCAAACTTTACAGTTCAGCGTGGACACGCCCAATCCTTAAAAACGCCCCAGGTGCGTCCTCACTGCATACTTCAATCCCTCGGCTTCCTCATCTCGTCGATCATGTTCAGCAGTTCGGACGTCGGAAAAAGATAACCACTACCTGAATCAAGGTCGTCTCCCATCCTAGATGAGAGTTACGAGGGTAATGGATGTGAACGGCATGAATCAAGGACGTCGTCGTGCAGCACAGCAGTGGGTTTCGATACCCGGTTGGTCATCTGCCGACTGACCTATCCTCCAGGACCACATACCATTGCTCGGTGTTGCCGGCCCCATCATCGGGCATAGGCAAGGGAAAGAGCAAACCCCCACGGGACGAGCCTTCTTTTTCAGACTATGCAGTAAATGTTGGGGAACGGTCGATCTGTAACACGAGTCCGTGAGGACTGCAGTACGTGAGTAGGTAGTTATACGTAGTGTACAGTAGATGCTTACCTCCAGTTGACGTTGTACGAGACTGGAGAAAGCGTGGCAGGCGGACCCGTGCTGACAGACGCTGCTGTCCGAATATGGTAATCTAGTGTAAGTACGAAAATTGTCCAAGTATGTACTAGCTAATGGGATGATCTCCAACAGTAAACACGGACGAAAACGAGGAAATAAGTATTACGAGTGCGAAGTTATTTCTCGATACGATTTTCCAACACTGCTAATAGTAACGTAGGTATCCGTGCGACAGATGTCGCTCTTGGCATTAGACGCCTCCCTGCTGGCTCTTACGCCATAGTGCACCACAGTGGGCGTAAATGGAGAACCGAAGACAAGTGCTTGTCAGTAAATCGCGATGTCGTCGAATGGATTAGTCAGATCCAAATGTAAGATCCCGCTTCTCCAACTAGCATTAGTCCTGACAGTTTGCAGCCCGTCAGGATTTGTCTCATTGTCTATGCATCATTTGAGCACCAGCCCTTGTTGGGTACTGGGGAGCAGCTGCGAAAGTTGACAGTTACCGTGGGCCAGTTATTGGACCGTAGTGCAGGAGACACTCGTGAGTGGGACCGGGTTTTATCCGCAAGGGTCTGGGTACTCACAGTAGGCCAGCCTTTACGTTCTTCCCGAAGGATGGGGACGTTGTATCGGCATGTTCATCCATTTTGATGACCGTCAAACGGCAGAAGTGCGGGAGAAGTGGTTCATCATCGTTGAGAGTGCTTCCCCCTGATTGCGTAAGTAAGCAACTGTGTCGACACGATCCTCGTTAATCACTGTGTCCGTAGTCAGCCACAGAATCCCTCGGCGAGCTAGGGGATGCAACAAATTGTGGCCATGCTGCTCTTTCGCGTTACCGAAAGCGAGGCGAAAAGAGGGATCTGGAGTATTCTATTGGAGAGTTTGAACGAGCGCTCAGCATTTGTCCATTGGACCATCCTTGTCCTGCAGTGGCGGAGTCAAACCTAGTGATGGCGACATTCATCTAGAACTGAAAGATGGGGACCTCGTTCAGGAGGGTCAGTCGTCTCAGACGGGTAACAAAGGTCAGCATCAGGATGCTGATCAACATCCGTCTTTCGTCCCGGAGGAGCTGCAAAAAGTGGTTGTTGACCCTCATGTGAAAGCGGAGGAACACTCACTTGCGCGCGATGACGGGCCTCCGAGTGATAAGCTACCCTCGCCCATTGTCGAGGGGCAATTGCTAATGTCCGACGACGGCATGTCACTCGATGTGCAATCGCCGACGTCCAGCGATGCCGAGGAGCGATCGGCCAAATCCAGTGATGCCGAGTGGCTTGATGTCGTCTCCCTGGTGCGACAGGCAGTAGGTGTCTCAGCGCAAGTGATGAACCTACTTCACCCAAGCCTAAACAGAATGCAGGAGAAGCTCTATCTAGCTTCGAGAGAGGGGAACGACACTTGAAGAAGACACGTACTCATTGTTCAGGGTTTCCAGCGCTGCCATTCAGGCTATACGCGCAGAGAGAGAACACGCCGTTGGTCGTCTCCTGGAGCATGTATTAAGCGGATCGGAGGATGTAACCATTCTCGCTTGGACCAGAAGTGCGGGCAGCTACAATAGCTGTCTGCCTGCAGTCCTCGCTGTGTACGGCTCACTTGTCCCACCGCATGTCCCACAACCTCTCGAGAACGTTGAGGTGAACCAAATGATTATGGAATTGCATTCATCCCTGGCAGACTTCCCCCCTGTCAAAAGGCTACGCGAGCTTCTCTGGGAACTTCCTTTACCAAAGCTTGCTTTTGGCTAACTCGAATTGCCTGGTGTCATGTTTCCCCTCACCAAACTCGCTCAAACCTCGAAATCACCGACCCTTTGCATGTACCGTGCGACGACGCCCATGTTTGGGGACGTGGAGATCCAGACAGCGGATGACTTGACCAGGATAAAGGATCTTTGCCTAGTCCACCCGTGGATTCGTCCTTTGCTCGTCCAAGAGTTCTCGCTCGGCGCGACTGCGCTCGACAAAGTCACGCAAGCATTACGCTTAGTCGCTCGACTTAGACAACCATTTGGGGCGCTCTTGTTCGTGTTTCATGGAGTGTACAGACGTGTCGCAGCAGACAGTCTGATCATGGTTCGAATTCGCGAGGTATCGTTGACCGAGCTGATAAACTGTATTCGCATCATCGCAGTTCGGTAGTCAGGAACCAGTCTATGGCAATGCTGTCTCTCTTGTGGAATTCGGAACTAAAGTCACCCGTTTTCGGACAGGAAAAAACGCGAATTGGGCGTGTTCGATAGGGTGAAAGAGCTGCCGATGGTACGGAACATGGCTGGAAGTTTGAGCAGGCGGACGTCTCTTCAGCACCAGTCTGAGTGGTCGAGAGCAGTCGATGACAGCTCCGGAAAGGATATGTGATTTCGTGTCAAGAAGCGATGAGGCCGTCATTCGGCTCGACGACCCGGAGGCAGTCTGCGCTAGACAGAACTCGGTACCGACCGAACGCATGGCATGACGCATTTGGTGTATACGATACGCCGCCGTCCGTCGCCGTGACCGTGACACCATGACGGCGGTGATAGTGGTCTAGAAATCTCCCGTGATAAGATGGTGGAGCTGTGCGAGGCTCGACAAGATGGGCGTCGACATCTATTTTGCCGGCTCGATGACGCGCATGCTGTTCAACCACGTGGCCGACTTGAGCGGGACCAGTTCAAACGTGTTCAGTTTGCACCCGTGGCACAGCCCTGCAAATGCGGCCACCTCGACGTTGGTGGACGGAGCTGTTCGAATGGTGGATTAAATCCAGTCTGCAAGCAGCTCGATAGCGCGTTGATGACGGTTCTCCTAGCCTCTTATCTAGGCGCGAAAACCATAAAACGAACGCCAGGCATGTCGCACCCCATCAGGAAGTCGCTGTCACTTTCCCTACTATGGAACGACTCGCCCACGTCGTTGCCCTTTCCATTCGGTCTCTCAATGCCGTCGTGAATCAGCTGACTCGGAAGCTGTCCTCTGTCATGCTTATGTTCACGCCAGCCTACTCTTTGCGCGTCGTTCCATGACTCCTCAGTGTTGTCCTCACATGCCTGACCTGGCGCCCGCGCCATCACCCGTCGCGCGTGACCTTTCTTCCTTCC
Organism: Brasilioporus rufonigricans; assembly: GCA_038089195.1. Lineage (NCBI taxonomy): Eukaryota > Fungi > Basidiomycota > Agaricomycetes > Boletales > Boletaceae > Brasilioporus > Brasilioporus rufonigricans. The sequence continues at coordinate 14,695 of JBBPKJ010000323.1, forward strand.
AGGCTGTTCAGCTGGAATACCACAGGATGGCACCAATTATAGACACATGGTTTCCTTCCATTCGGCGCCATCAGTGTCTTTCTGTCTCAAACGGCCACCACAGCTATTTTTTGCCTCCACGTTTCCACGTCCGTCCATCCCCCTCTCCGGTCATTTTGGCGCCAATGATCACGCTCCGTGATGAATATCGTTCCGTATCGCCACCTTGGTCGAATTCTTAAACGAATCCGCCAGGGGCGAGATGTTATCCCCCTTTCCCATTTCTGCACCCGTGTTCGCTTCCCCCCCGTGGTGCTGCTATGCAGTGGTGGTCGATTTTGGGCATACTTTCGATCGCATCTTGCGATGCGCTCGCCTACGACATCATTCACGACTATTCGGGGTCGACCTTTTTCGATGGCTGGAATTTCTTTGGCAGTTTCGACAATTTGACGTGGGGTACGTCGTCGGCATCGGGCGTCTGTGGCTTCATCTGTTCTCATCGTCCCAAGGCAACGTCACCTGGGTGTCCCAGGAGGTGGCTACCAGCCAGAAGTTGGCCTATCTGGACAGCAATAACCACGTCATCCTCAAAGTAGATAATGTGACCAACGTGACGTCGGGCGAGTTGCGGAACTCGGTATGGACGTATGCGTTCTCTTCCTCGATGGGTGGGTTGTGACGAGATCCTGCTAGGTCCGCATAGCGACCCAAGCAGCGTACGACCTGGGAAGTCTGTGGATAATAGACCTGAACCACATACCGTACGGCTGTTCCGTGAGTCCACCGTGCTGTGTTTCATTTCCGAGTGATGATCATGGAGCTCTTGCTAGGTATGGCCGGCGTTTTGGAGCACTGGTGCGTACCCCTGATGGCCTGGTGGAATGATCCGTTGGTGACGGAGGTGCCAGGACCCAACTGGCCCTATGACGGCGAGATCGACATTATAGAAAACATTAACCTAAATACGAACAATCAGATGGCGATTCACACCACCGAGGGGTGTTTTCGCAACGGCAGCGCAGGTCAATTGGGTTCGACGATGCTCAGCGATTGCTCTCAAGGCTCTGGGTGTACTGTGGCGGAGACATCACCAAACAGCTACGCTGCCAGTTTCGCCCAGGCCGGTGGTGGTGTGTTTGCCACGCAGTTTGATGTTTCTGGGATATTGTACGTACAAGGTCTGCCTGATGCTTCGAGTGGTGTTGACGACGGTCTCTGTCACGTTAGTGTGTGGTTCTGGAGCGTGCGTCTCTTTCTTTTCTCGTCCAGGTTGGATGCCTTTGACGACCAGAGTAGCGACCCAACATACCTTCTTCCATAGCTCAATCCACGAACACGTCTTCGATGAATATATCCGCATGGGGAACCCCGCACGCTGCCTTTTCGTCTAACACGTGCAACATTACCCAACTCTTTACGCCGCAGAACCTCGTGTTGGACATTGACCTGTGTGGCGTCTGGTGAGGTGCTTGTTTGCGCGACGACAGGTTGGGCACTGACTTTTTCTTTCCTACGATAGGGCGGGCGTTCCCTCGATATACGGCTCACAGTGCGCCAACCAGGGGTCTACGGGTTTATGCGTGAGTGTTCTCACTTGAGGGAATGATGGCGCGGTGTTGATCTCGCCTGGCGTCGTCAGTACAACGACTCCGTGGTCGGGCCGGGAAGTCCGCGATACGACAACGCGTACTTTGACCTCAACTACATACGCACGTATACGACCACGACCGGCGTGCCGCGTGCGACGGCCGTGGGCCTGAGCGCGCCGACGTCGACGGGGTCGCTGTCGCATTCGACGACCGGTCTTCCACAGACCACGGGGTCCTCAGGGAGTGCCGGGGTGCGCCTCGGAGACGGCTGGACGATGGTGTGGACGTCGGTGTCGTGGTTCTTTGTGGGGGCATTGGTGTTGGCGTGGCACGTTTGACGATTAGCATGACACGTTTTAGATTTGGAGGACACGCCTGGACGTTTATTATGGACTCGATGGATGGTGTTAATACTATCATTGCACCGGTGATGCAAAGTGTTCTGAACATGTGCATTGCACGTGCAGTACATTCCACATATTCTGTAGACGCCAAAAAATTAAGGGAGATAGGTATACATGTATTCAAATTGTGGGCAAGAAATTGGCATGAGGATGATGTGTTACAATCTGTCATTTTCTGTCGAGATCAGCAGTGGTATTGACCATTTCTGCCCCAGATCCAAGAGATCCTGCTAATTTGAAAAATAGAAACAGGGAGGTCATGGACAAGTCCATGTAGACTCTCTTCAGCGAGTATCAGAGGATACCGCTCACCAGATGAGGCTGTAGAATCAATTCTTGATAAGCAAGTCGATGTAGATTGTCATGCCGCAGCGCATCTGTGACAAATTTGAATCTCCTCCTCGGCACTAGAAGCCGAGCACAAGGAACTTGCAAAGCCATTAGGTTTGGAGTCTACACTAATAGCGTACCGACAACATCTGAGACTGGAATTTCAAAGTCCGTAGGTGCCGGATGCGTGACCCGGTGTGACGAAAAGTTTGTGCCAAAAACGGCCAAACTCGGAGCCAGTCTACATGCTGAGTGCACACCAGAAAAAATTGGGAAAAATGCTTAGTAGATGGAGCGCCATGGTATTAATTGAATCCGAGGAGAGTAAGTGTCTTTGTGAAGATATTGGAACGAAAATAATGATTTTTTTGGCACATCCGGGGCACTGATAGTACTCGTCTAGAATGGAAGGCGAGCCTCGGGCCGGCGGCTAAACCTGGAGGCGCCACGGCGGGTGTTCCTGGATCATGTGAGGGTCCTTCAACGCTTTGAGCGCGTCCGAGTCATCTGCGATTACCTCCAGAAGGGCTACGCGTTGTTCCTCGTGATCCTCGGATCTCACCCCGTTCAGTGATGGTTCTCAGAGAAGCATGCCCGTCGCCTTGACGGTCTATTGTTGCCATGCCCCGGAGGCGTATATAGTCCCCGCACGTTCTCCCTCTCTTCGTTCGACGACCACGGCGATGGCGACGCATGATCAGACCGTGCCGGACAAGATCGAGAGTACGAACCTCGACAAGGGCAACGCCATGCACGGTGACCTCGTCTTCCTCGCCCAAGCCGCCGCGACCGAGCATGCTCTCACACCCCTCGAGGCCATGCGCACCCACTGGCGCGCCTTTGGCTGGTGCGTCTTCATGTGCATCGGGGCGCTCTTGTGGGGGTACGACGCACAGGTACGTCTGTCCGTTCGTCCGCGCGGTCGACTCAAACACCCTCTAAACGACACAGGTCGGTGGCGGGTTGTTGAGCGTCCCGCAGTTCAGAGCCGACTTTGGGTTCGTCGCGGACAGACAACCGATCTTGCCTGCGAGCTGGCAGAGCGCGTTTAATAGCGTGAGCTCCATCGGAGGCATGTTTGGTGGGCTTTCGCTGGGTTGGATCTCTGATCGCATGGGGTGCGTGGCCTTTTCGTGTGCGTTTTTGTTGGCTCATGCGAGCGTGACAGACGACGTGGGGCCGTCGCCCTTGCATGTGGGGTGTCCATCGTCGGCGTCTTGATACAGTTTCTTACCCCGAGACACGTCAACGGAATGCTCCTCGTCGGCAAGCTCATCAATGGGTTTGCGCTCGGTACGCCGATCGGCTCTCGAAACGTGTCCTTTTCTCGCTGAAGCCCGTCACGATAGGCATGTTCGTCTCGTGTGCTGGTGGCTATTGTGCAGAGGTGTCCCCGCTCGCCCTGCGAGGAATCACGACGGCCTCCGTGAACCTCTGGATCGTCCGTAAGTCCAATTTGTGCCTTGCGTCACGCTAACTTGCCGTTGACGTTTCCATAGTCGGCCAATTGTAAGGGTCCCTGTATTGTCTTGCATCTCTTCTGACTTGGATGCCATCGTCCTTAGCCTGTCCAACGGTGTCATCCGAGGAACTGGAAACCGAACGGATGTCTACGCCTACAGACTCCCCTTGTGAGTGATGCATCACACCGTGTCCATGACTCTACCAAAGTATTCTCTCAGCGCTCTCCAGTGGATTTTTCCCGTCATCCTCTTGATCGGCCTTCCGTTTGCACCAGAGTCCCCTTGGTGGCTCGTGCGCAAAGGTCGCTACGAAGAGGCAGAAAAGGTCCTGGTCCATCTCGGAGGACCGACGGTCGATGCCAAGCTGCAGCGACAGCAAATCAAGGAGACGATCGATCTCGAGGACTCGTACGCTGCAACAGCGACGTACGCGGATTGCTTCCGGGGTAAGCTGTTTCCATCGCACACGCACGGGCAACGTTTTGAACGACGTTGCAGGTGAGAACATCAAGCGTACGATCGTGGCCATGATGGTGTTCGTACTCCAGCAGGGTGCAGGTGAGATCCAGCGCGCATGCGTGATTTCAGTGACCTGGGATGACGTGGTCTCCAGGCGTGGTCTTTGTCTTGGGATTCAGCACATACTTTTTCGAGCTTGCCGGGTTCGCCACGAGCAGCGCCTTTAACCTTGGTGTGGGCGTCACCGCCATCGGGGTACGTTACGCGACTCGGTCTGATTCGAGCATGTCCGCCTCACGACTAACTTGTGCAGGTTGTGGGCAATCTACTGACATTCTACACGGTCAACCGCTTTGGCCGTCGCTTCCTCTTCAATTGGGGCATGGTCGCTTGCACCGTCATCCTGTTCTTGATCGGATTCATTTGGATAGGGAATGCAAACCAAAACGCCAAGTGGGCCGTCTCTGCATTCGTGAGTCGTCTCCCCGGCGGGTCTGCCACCAGTAGAGCTGATCTCCGCACGCAACGCAGACCATCATCTACAACTTTGTCTATCAAGTCAGCATGTGAGTCTGCATCGCCCACTCTTTGTTGGCATTCAACATTGATCGTGATCGTCTCTCCCTTACTCGAAAAACGTACAGCGGACCGCTTGGCTATGTCATCTTTGCCGAAGTCTCGTCCGCCAAGCTTCGTTCAAAGACGGTCGGCATCGGGATCTGGACCAACTCGCTGTGTGGCATGATCGCCAACATCGTCATTCCGTATCTGTGAGTAGCCCATTCGTCGCGACGTGCGAGGCGGTCGCTGACGGCTACGTCTCACGTCCTTGCCAGCGTCAACCCCAACGAGGCGAACCTCGGCGGGTATGTCGGCTTCATCTTTGGTGGACTCGCCTTTGCAGGGACGATCTGGTCGTACTTTTTCATTCCCGAGACAAAAGGGCGGACCGTCGACGAGTGCGTATCTTTCTCTTGTTGGTATCCGACACGAGCGATGGGGCTGACCGTGGTGGTGCTCGACGTCAGGCTCGACTTGTTGTACGAAAAGCGGGTGCCTGCGAGGCGTTTCGCGACGTATATGTTGTACGATGGGGATGGGGAAGTGAGGAAGATGTGACTGGTGGAGGGTCCGAGCCTTGAGGATGTTGGTATGGTTGTTGACGAGCGATGTCACGACTCGGGTGAATGGACTGCATGACCTTGCCAACGACGTCTTTTTCGTGTCTGTATTTTTTTCTTTTGAAATGCTCCTAGGTGCTTCTGGCTTCAGGCTGTCCATCATGTCTACATGTAGATTCTTGTCGTGGAACCTCACTGGCTTGTTGGCGCAAGGCACTCCCACTCGTACCAACCAAGAAACATGTTTTCCCTTTCACGTCTAGCTTCTTACACCCCTTATCTTTTACCGCCTGACTCATGTTCACGGTGCCAATGCAACGTTACCATAAGTGAAGCACCATGGAACGATGCGATGGATGCTTTACCTGTTATTTCGGATGCCACATTCGCATATAATACGTGCCCAAGACCCCAACTTACTGTGTTCCGTGATACTCATTTCCAGATCTCGATGCTTGTCTGGTGTTATCTCTCAGAGTGCTGTTGTCATCTCCGTGCAATGGCCCATCGTTTCTGCGTCCCCTTGCTCCCGGGGCATATATAATTCTCCTTCCTCATAACTGTCAAAACCCACAACCCCTAGCAACTCCGGCCTAACTCTGAGCCAATCTCACCTCCTACTCCATCAGATAGCCATCCCCTATATCGGAAGGGGCACTCCGGAGTTCACTGGGACTCATCAAGAGATCGTCTAGATAAGCCTCGGGGTTGATGGGAAGGTATGCAAGCACATCTCCGCCCATAGATATTTATGTCGGACTTCTATTTTCATCTCCCTCAGTCGTCTTCCATCCTCCTGGACTTCAGCTGAGGTGAGTTCTTATTTACTTATCTCCTTACATATCTAATGTACATGTAGTGGGCATCTCTGCCCTTCTACTTAGTTTTGACAGTAACCCCCATACCCATCTTTCCCTCCCCCTCCGTGGAATAGCGTTCAGAGATGGTAACGACAACGATGCAACATCTGACCGTGTCAGACCAAACAGAACCGACCGAGAACACGAACACCGATAAGGGCATCTCCTCGCACCACAACCTCACCTTTCTCGCCCAAGCTGCTGCGACCGATCATGCGCTCACGCCCCTCCAGGCCATGCGCACTCATTGGCGCGCCTTCTTGTGGTATGTGTTCATGTGCATCGGGCCGCTCAAGTTGGGATATGACTCACAGGTACGTCTCTGCGCGGCTGGTGCGCGAGGCTAGAATGACCATGTGGTTTGAACGCTGAACGACCGCTGGCAGGTCGGATTTGGGTTGTTGGGCGTGCCCCAGCTCCGTTCGGACTTTGGCTTCATCTCAGATGGCCGGCATATCCTTGCTGCGAGTTGGCGGAGCGCCTTCCACAGCATTGGTGGGATCAGTGCCATGCTTGGTAGTCTCTGGTTGGGGTTTTTATTTGATCGTTTGGGATATGTTTTTGAAACGACCTCGTTTAACCCGAAGACCCCGGCGTGATGTTGGCTCACCCAAGCACGACAGGTGACGCTGGACTGTCGCCTTTGCGTGCGCAGTTTCTATCTTCGGCGTCTTGATCCAGTTTCTCACTCCCAAATATGCCAACGGGATGTACCTATGCGGGAAGCTCGTTAATGGGTTCGCGGGCGGTTCGCCGATTTGCTCTGGCGATGTGTCACTTGATTCCTGAAGCGCGTCACGATGGGATGTTTCTTTCTTGTGCTCCTAGTTACTGTGCAGAAGTGTCTCCTCTTGCGCTGCGAGGTATCACGACGGCGTCCGTGAACCTGTCAATCGTTCGTAAGTCCGATGTGTGCCTTCTTTTTGTGCTCGGCAGTTGATACCTTGATAGTCGGCCAATTGTAAGCGTCCTCGCATCCCGTTGCGCCCTTTCTGACTTGGAGACGCCATCGTCCATAGCATGTCCAATGGTGTCATCCGGAGCACTGGAAACTGGACCAATGTCTACGCATACAGACTCCCGTTGTCAGTAACGCGTTGCAATATGTACGTACAAAACTCTGCTAAACGTGCTTTCAGCGCTCTTCAGTGGACTTTCCCCGTCATCCTCTTGGTCGGCCTTCCGTTTGCACCCGAATCGCCCTGGTGGCTCGTGCGCAAATGTCGCTACGAAGAGGCAGAGAAAGTCCTCGTTGGTCTCGGAGGACAGACGGTAGATGTAAAGTTGCAACGACAGCAGATCAGAGAGACGATCGATCTCGAGGACTCGTACGCTGCGACAGCGACGTACGCAGATTGCTTCCGGGATAAGCCATTTCTATCGCAGACGCATAGAATGGTCTTCGAGTGACCTTCTAGGCGAGAATTTAAGGCGTACAGTTGTCGCTATAATGGTGTTTGTGCTCCAGGAATGTGCAGGTGAGACACAGCGAGCGAGCGAGTTTAGACGATGCCATGATTTTTAGGTGTGACCTTTGTCTTTGGATTTAGCTCATACTTTTTTGAGCTTGCCGGGTTCTCCACGAGCAACGCATTTAACCTCGCCCTGGGCATGAACGCGACCGGGGTGCGTTCCGTGATATGCTCCGAGTGACCTCTACATCAGGACTCCTGATACGCAGGTCGTCGGAAATCTGCTGACGTTTTACACGGTCAACCGCTTTGGCCGTCGCTTCCTCTTCAACTGTGGTATGCTGGCTTGTACCATCATTTTGCTCTTGATGGGGTTTATTTGGGTAATGAGCGCGACTCAAGATGCAAAGTGGGCCATCTCTGCGTTTGTACGTCACCTCTCCAGTGAGTCTGCCTTTGGTGAAACCAATTCCGCGTGTTACTTTCCTAGATGATCATCCACAGCTTCGTCTGCCAAATTAGCATGTGAGTTCGTTGCTTACTCTTCGTAGAGGGCTTCGACGTCCATCCCCTTCAAACAGCGGTCCACTGGCATTCGTCATCTTTGCTGAAGTCTCGTCCGCCAAGCTCCGTTCAAAGACGGTCGGTTTCGGAGTGTTGACCGGCGCGCTGTGTGCTTTGATCTCCAGCATCGTCATTCCATATCTGGGAGCAGGCACTTTGGAGCGTTTCGTTTTGGGATGCTGACGCCTCGCCCACGTCCGGGGAACCCTTTGCGTCAACCCAACGAAGCGAACCTCGGCGGCTACGTCGGCTTTATCTTCGGGGGTCTTTCCTTCGCGGGGACGATCTGGGCGTACTTTTTCATCCCAGAGACCAAAGGGCGAACCGTCGACGAGTGTGTCCTCTCTCTTGTATCCTTTCGATAGGATATCTGAACGTGCACGATGCTAGGCTCGACTTGTTATACGAAGAGCAGGTGCCTGCGAGGCGTTTCGGGACGTATCGGTTGTATGATGGGCATAAGGAGTAGGATCTGAGCCACGATCGTGGATGGGTTCGTGACTGTGGTCCCGTCAATGGCGTTTTTTTTCTTTCCGGCTGGGTTTCCTTTTGTTATTTATGTAAATAATTACTCGGGGCGTATGTGAATGATGGGTATAGGAATACATTGTTTCTTTGCTGCTCGCCGCATGTTCGACGTGTGCACAGAGATCCCTTGGGGCACGTTTATAAGGCACTTGCGCGAAGAAGCCTCTGAGACTGAAAGCCGATCATTGATGGGACGTACAATACCCTGACCGTAATATATATAGACCACGTCATGCCAACGATGCCCCCATAACTCACAAACGACATCCCCCTGGCCCTGTGGATGGCTTCTGTCGGAGAGCTTCTCGTCACCCGTCGTCATCTAGTACGCAAAGAAAGGTGAGCTCTCCAAGAGTGACAGGATGGCATGACGGTAGACGTCTTGTAGTTTCAGTTCGAAGAAGCGATCCGTCCGAGCGTCTTGCATCACTACGGATATGCAACACGACACGAGATCCATCCGCGCCTGTCGGTGAGAGGACGCGACGGGGGATAAAGACAAATTCCAGACTGCTTCTCTGACCAACCTCAACTCGCTATCCTGCACCTGGAAATGGGATTTGGCGGTCTGGGAGGGACTGATGGGGAGCAAGAAGGCAGGGGGTGGGACCTGCCATAGACGTGAATCAGATCCGGGTGACCGCACAAGAACGCCGAGGGGCCAGGAATGTACGACAAATGACGACATCAAAGACCTCGTTCTTAGGATTCGAATAATGTACGATCCTGGACGCCATAAACTAAACAAATAAACCGCAGGAGCCAAAAGAAACAAGCGGAGGATTTGGCTTGAGTGAAACACGATCACGTGCCAGTGTGCTCAAGGCGTTCAAGACAGGCTTGGCATCGTCTTCAATGCCGACATGGAAGATACTCGGAGCAACTCCGAACTGATAAGTACGTCCTGGTGACTCAGGTTTCCGCTTCAGTTTGTTACGTTATGCCGGGTCGTGACGCGAGCATGGCGAAACAAATTCCTCAGCATCTTTTTGGAGACCCTTGTTTTGTGCAAACGCAGCATGCCCACCAGGGCGGTAGGGCCTGGCTCGGGTGGCTGCGGCGGGTTGGCAAGCAGACACCGTATCGCGGAGTCCGTGCGAACTTCCGACACTGTTGCACCCTCGGACTTTCTGTGGCACACGGTTGACGTGGACCTCTGATACTACCAGACTGCGGTACTACCAATTGTCCGTGGTATTGCGAATTGAACTCGGCTGCCGGTTGCACATTGCTGACTTACTAACCATGATAACCAGACTCCATCCCAGATCCGGCTACGGTTACATCCCTCTTCGATCCACGCGGGGCATATCCAATCCTTGTTAACTACAATCTTGGATGACTCATGTGCATGGACAGAAATGACGAACACCATTGATGTCCAGCAAGTTGGGTGCGCAATGCCGGGTATCCGGAGATACCGGGCTCCTCAGGGAAATTGGAGATCCAGGCTATACGATAAGACCGCCAGTTGGGGAATGCGATCACATTTGCCTTGACCCGTCTGCAAAAATACCTCGCACTATGTCGGTACCGTAGGGCGCGTACGACGAAATGAGATCGTACTACCCTCCTGCAACGGGAGGTATAAAGTTTATCCGCGAACCTAAAATAGGTTCAAGTTTCATCACACCTGGATCGTCGCTTGCGTTGCATTTTCCCGTCAGGTCCACATCATGGGGGTTCATGCTTTCGATATCTGCATCGCCGGTCTGGCATTGTATTACCTCGTTCCTCGTCTTGTCTCGGGACGGAGCGTGTCACCCCCGCCTGGGCCACCTGGATGGCCGCTCATCGGAAACTTGCTTGATTTTCCAACACACGCGCCGTATAAAGCGTTGGGCGCCATGAGCACAGAGTATGGCAAGTACACCGTACTCGTGTCTAAAATGTACGTGGGTCGCTGATTCTCCTTCAGGTCCCATTATGTACCTGAAAATGATGGGTACGCGATACGTTGTGCTCAACTCCCTCGAGGCGACCAAAGACTTACTCGAAAAGAAGAGCGCAGTCAACAGGCCACCCTTCACGATGGCCAGTGATCTCGTTGGTTGGGGTAACTCTACTGGCTTTCTACAGTACGGTGAAACGTACCGAAAACATCGCAAATTCTTTCACCAGCAAATCGGCACTAAGAATAGCCTCAAGGCATTCTACCCTATGGAAGAAGAGGAAGCGAAACGATTCGTATGTAACGTGCTGAAGAATACTGACGATCTGTTTGCCCATGCACGCAGGTAGGATCAAAATGTTTGTGCCCTACCTATTCGTGACGAGTAACAGCCTTTGAACAGAATGACATGCTCTGTGATCTTGAAAATATCACATGGATATAGCGTCAAGGAAAATAACGATCCATTGGTGGAGATGGCTAACAAAGCTATGCGCAATATATCTGTGGTCACTTTACCGGGAAGCTTCATAGTTGATACGCTTCCGATTCGTACGTTTCTCGAGCCTCTTTGATGCATGTATGGAGCCGCTCAAAGGTTCTGCTAGTGCGACACTTCCCTGAGTGGTTCCCTGGGTGTGGTTTCCTTAAAGATGCGAAACGGTGGCGGAAAATGGCGAACGAGGCCGTGAACACGCCGCATCGGTTTGTGTTGGAACATCTGGTGTGTTTCGTCCTCGGAGTCGTAGTGCTTTGTCTGTTGATGTCGAATCAGGCAAAAGGTGATGCTGTGCCGTCATTCACGTCAAGGCTGCTTCAGGAAGGTGTTACCCCTGAGGACGAAGAGATTCTGAAATGGACCTCTTTTTCGATGTATCTTGGTATGTTTCCAAACCCTTGCGACCAATATACTCTGATTGGACGCGATTCTGTGATTCATCAGGTGGATCTGACACCGTGAGCTGCACTTCGTCCAATAAGTGAATCGCGCTGAAATGGGTGTATCTTTGGTAGACACCAACCACATTATCCGCGTTTTTCCTCGCCATGACAATGTACCCTGAAATTCTTAAAAAAGCACAAGCAGAGGTAGATGCAGTCATCGGACATGAGAGACTCCCGACGATGCAGGATCGGGAGGTGCTCCCATACGTGAACGCGATCTGTAAAGAGCTTCTTAGATGGAACGTTGTGATCCCTCTGGGTACGTATCTTTGCGCATGTACACGTTCCTGTCTGACTAGAGTGTATTTGACAACTAGCGATGCATGTCACTACGCAGGACGAGTTCTATGGTGGTTACTTAATCCCCAAGGGGACATTTCTTCTTGGGAATATCTGGTTCGTGATACGCGGACGGTCGTGTGTATCTGAGGTCCAACGTTTGGCGCAGGTTCATCTTGTCCGACCCAAAAACATATCCTGATCCGGATGTATTTAACCCAGAAAGGTTCCTTGGCGTAAACCCGCAGCCTGATCCACGTGAGGCATGTTTTGGGTGGGGAAGACGGATATGCCCTGGTGCACAGCTGGCGGAGATATCAATTTTTATATGCGTTGCGATGGCGTTGGCGACGTTGGACGTGACCCGATGTATCGAAAATGGCGTAGAGTGCGTGCCAAGGCATGACGTCGAGGAGGGAAGCATACGGTGAGAACTAATTTATGGAATTGCTCTGATGTGTATTGCTCATGACTAGTGTTACAGTTACCTTAGGCCGTTCAAGTGTAGGATCACATCACGATCAAAAATGGCGGAGGTCCTTCTTCACGCTTGATTCGAGTCAATGCCATAGCAATTCGATTTGAACAGTTTACTGTAGATACACTATTTTTTTATATGAGAATAAGTCTTTCCCCGCATTTCATGAATCTATTCAGCATTGTCGTACCACCGTGCAGACCACCCAGCACAATAGGTAAATTTTCTGGATATTTTTGAGCGTAATAGTCATTGACAGGTCGCAGAAACAAGTAGAGCAAGTCAATCACCATGACAGCAACAGCAAAAGCATGTAACATGAGGCGATGGCTAGGGATAGGGTTGATCTGGTGATGATATTGCGTTCTCTCCCCACTTGTCTCGTGGCTCCAGTTGTCATAAGGTGAGTTTGCATTAGCTTTTCTTGCTTAATTTTGCGTAGCGAGATGAGTAAGACATGGAAGCCGAGTTACCAGGAGCTGAAAACATGAGTTAGCTTACCGAGCTTGGACTTGTAGGGGGAATGAGGAGGCCGAGTGCGGCAGATGTAGTATGCGTCTTCTATTGAATCAACTCTGATTATGTCTTGCATTTCTTCGTCTTGCGGGTTCTTGTTGTCCCCCCTTGGTTATATTGTCTTCCCAGATCAAGAGATACTGCAGACACAACAGGCGACGACGCACACCATATGGACGAGCGGACAGGGTATCTAGACTAGGTTTATGGTGCGAGGGTGCAAGGCACCAGAGATGATAGCGACGAGAGGCGTCTACCAAGGAATTCATAGCAACAATGTGCGATAGCATAGTGGCAAGTTGGAGCCCAAGATGAATCAAAGGATGTCATGAGCAAGTCAAATGACTATATCGATGTGCATGTTGAGCCAAGAGGCGAACGACAGCCCGAGAAAGGCCATCAGTGCAAGCACAGGGATGCTGAGGCATATGTGTACGAGCACCTTGCGGTGCACAATGAATACCACTGAGTCGTCACGGGAAAGGAGGACAACACACACAAGTGCAAATGTAGCCCCAGAATCACAATTTAATCTGACAGTTGAGAACTGAGAGCGGTCAAAGGAGCCCGCAGAGACATGCTAGTTAAGAGAGTGCAGCGCATTGGACTGCAAGATACAATTCCGGAGTCGTTGAGGAGGACGGAAAGTGCCTGAGGGCGATGGCGCTGCAAGGAGCGACACCATAGTAGCTACTAGTGAATGGGGTCGAATCAGCAATACACGTGCAACCGAACGACTCGGATGAAGAACGTACCTGAGTAAGTCATTCAAATCCTTGCTTCCAAGCATCAGTGCAACGCTAGAAATCGTGCCGTGGGATTCATGTGATATGATCAAGCGAGGCAACGATCGTGAGAAAAGATGATTAAGACTGAGTGATTCGAGTCGGATGCTCAACCTCAGACGCAGAGAGACAATGGGGGAAAGTCGAGCAATTAGATTAGTTCTGAGACTACTCGAGTTCTTATGTACTGTACTCATATTTCAATTATTGCTCTCTGCTTACT
>JBBPKJ010000324.1:0-29130 GCA_038089195.1 Brasilioporus rufonigricans
ACCTAGTACCTACCACATTGTCTAGCACTTATCAGTTCTAATCGAGCCGAATGTATCACATCTTAGCGACATGACCTTATCCTTTTGAGGTGAGCGACCTCACCCAACCTCAAGTGGCCGAATTCCGAGGTAAAACTCCGACGCTACCTCACCTCACCTCGACCTCACCTCGCGGCAGCACTAGGCACTCAGGTGGTCGTCCAAAAGACCGGAGCTACGATGGCAGTGCATCAGTCAGAAACCGGTTAGCCGAGTCAACATCAGTTTTGTCGCCCCAGAAAGGAAATTAAGGGTCTTGCTATCGTTAAGACCTACCGTCGTCCAACCAGAGCTCTTACTAGCCTATAGAAAAGTCGTCAAACAATAATGTTATTTAGTCTGTCTAGCAGATGTGGGTCGGGTTTAACATGACGTTATGCACCTGTTCGAACCAACGTTGGCAACTTACTCCATGCATCCATTGTTCAATTGACGACAACTGGCCCCGAGCTGGGCGAAGATGCACCAGATGCATCATTGTATCAAGCGTTCGCGGGAAACTACCCTGTTGGTGGGTGGCCGCTCTCGAGGATGAGAGTACGCCGAAACCACTCAAGCGGAAACATCAGATCTATAAACTGTTCGTGGGAAGCTAGTGGTTAGTCGTTGGCTCTTGCGTCGAGTGTTGCTTTAACCCAGGAGAATGGCATCGGTCGTTGGGCTCATTAAGCGGATCAACGCCGTGAGTTAAGAGCGAAGACGTTTCTATAAGGCTAACAATATATTTTCGAGAAGGCGTTCCTAAGCCCTCCGACACCCACTGGTGTGCCGAGCATTAACAGTGCTGCGCTGAAGTTCGGCATCTTGGGGGCTGCCAGGATCGCGCCTCCCGCTCTTATCACACCCGCGAAGAGCCACCCAGAAGTCGAGATCTACGCGGTTGCTGCTCGAGACATCAACAGGGCAGAGAGATTCGCAATGAAGTATGGCATCAAGAAATGGTACGGAGGACAAGATGGGTATCAGGGTGAGTAAATCTGGAAACGTTGGTTTCTAATAACTGATGCATAAATGGCATAAATGAAGACTTACTAAACGACCATGAGATTGACGTCATCTACAATCCGGTATCAAGATCTCAGCCTCTCAAGCTTGAGATATATATGCTGATTCAATCCGGAATTTTCAGCTCCCTAACGGACTACATTACGAATGGACGATGAAGGCCCTCGCCGCCGGAAAGCACGTTTTACTGGAGAAGCCCAGTGCTAACACTGCGGAGGAAACCCGGCACATGGTCGAATTTGCGAACCAGAAAGGACTCGTACTCTTGGAAGCATTTCACTATAGGCGAGTCATGCAAACCCAGGCCACCAGCCAAAGCTGACGTCTACCCAGATTCCATCCTGCTATACAGCGCGTCAAACAAATAATTGACAGCGATGAGTTGGGGAGTGTGAAGGAAATTCAAGCCGCTCTGTGCTTCCCTGAAGGTTTCGTCGCCGACGATAACATCCGCATGAATTATGACATTGGGGGTGGCGCGCTGATGGACTGTGGATGTAAGTATCGATTTCTTCCACACAGGTAATGCAAGCCTGACATTTGCGATGTAGGCTATCCACTCAGTTGTGTCCGTTATTTGGCGAAGAGCAATCCGACCGCCGTTGTCTCTGCGTCCGCCGTTAAATTCCACAAAGACACCCGCATAGATACTGCGACTTCGGCTGCTTTATTGTTCCCCCCTACGAGCCCTGGAGGGGAACCCGTCAAGGCCTTGATCAGATGCGATTTCGCTGTACCTAACATACTGGGTTTCATTCCCCGATGGCCCGATGTATCCGTACGGGTGGTATGTGAACGGGGTTCAGTTGAGCTATTCAATTTCGTCATGCCTGTGATATACCACACTATCACGGTGTCACCCGCCGGAGAGAAGAAGCGAACCGAGAAAGCGTACAGATTTTCCCCGGGCTCAGACTTCAAAGGAGAGGAATGGTGGTCAACATACAGGTATCAGCTAGAAGCCTTCGTTGATCAAGTTAAAGGCCGAACGCCCGACTCGTGGATGACCTCCGAGGATTCGATCGCGAACATGGAGTGGATCGAGAAAATATACGAGGCGGTATGTATCTCAGTTTTACTCCATGCGACTCCTGACTAGAAACGTGTAGAGCGGTTTGGGGCCTCGTCCCCAGTCCTCTTTCCAGCCTCCTACTGCATGAAGGGGTTGTCGCGAGTCTGGGTTGCATGTTTCATTGCCCTGTACTCACATTCTCGATTCAGAGGGAACCCATCTCTCGGTGCAGAGAGTATTATTAGAGAGTGTAAGAACAAGCAGACCACCCAAACAAGTTCTCTGTGAATGTACGCGTAGCCATGCCTTGAGAATAATAATAGACAATATTGAGATGGTCGAACTTTGGACTTGAAGTCGCGTGTGAAGAATATATCCACACACCGCAAGCTCGGGTTTCAACTGCACAGCTACTTAGCGGGACACACAATGTCGTCTGGTGACGTTGCCTCGAATCGAACCCCAGAAACTGGAGAGCTATCTGAAGGTTCACGGCGGCCAATTTACAAGACAGAGTCCACTGGAAACTACTGGCAAGACGTATGGATCGCGTTCAAGGTTTGAATTTCGCCTCGGATGCACGCAGAGGGGCAACAACCTAAACTACATACGAAGCTAGCGAATATCGATAGTTGACGACTTTCAGCGACTTGGAGAGATGCCCTGTTCACGAAATAGTCTGCTGAGCGGGATCGCCAGCGGGGCTGGTGTAGGTTTCATTCGAGCGATGAGTGCCAGTACGAGCCGGGTCTGGCTTACTGCATTATGTACGTTCTTACTGTCGACTTTTCAGGCCCATTCGTTGCCTCTAACTGGGCAGTCGGAACTTTCATGGTCATTTCCCTAGGGACCTGGTATGTGTCTACGGAACGAAACAGTCAACCCGTGGCTCACGCATTCTAGGACGGTTTGCCAAAAGAACCTGGAAGCTGAACGTCGGAGACTGGCAAGGGTTGTAGAGGAGATGCCCAAGCGCTTC
The DNA here is from genome assembly GCA_038089195.1 of Brasilioporus rufonigricans. Classification (NCBI taxonomy): domain Eukaryota; kingdom Fungi; phylum Basidiomycota; class Agaricomycetes; order Boletales; family Boletaceae; genus Brasilioporus; species Brasilioporus rufonigricans. The sequence goes on from JBBPKJ010000324.1 coordinate 3,036, forward strand.
ATCAAGCAGAAAGAAGCACGAGACGGGACCTTTGAGGGGGGCTCAAACTGACTTGGTTCTTCGAAAAGTTTTGGTCTGCAGGGTTGCGGGTGGTTCATGTCAGAGAAAGCATCTCAAACCCTCTCCAACATGTCTCGCTCGTTCTACAACGTATCACCAAATTACTGCATTTTCTTCCCAATTCTCCACCAAAAGAGGGTCGTTCTACAGTGCAGTGGTCAAAGAGTGCCCAACCGTAATATCAGGTAAAAAAAAAAGACCTTGAACGCAGTGGCAAACGTATTGAATCCACCCTGGAGGACATACACTTGTTGGCTCTTGTATTCCTCGGCTTCCTGGAGAGCCCGCTTTGCGTCGTAAATCTGTCATCAATGTTTCAGCTACGACGGATTTTAGTTAATTGGAAGATCCACCCCAGCAGCAACTGGGCCCCTGCGTTATATCCGATCAGAATGGACGAATTCAGAAGATAGAAATGATTCTGTACCGCTCTTGGCTAAATTTGCAGTGAAAGACTATCATGGGCACACCTTTGGTCTTGCTGATAAGTTCATCGACGCCAGATTGAAATTTCAGGGATGGAAGGTTGTGCGATCCCTTGATGTTTCCTCCCTTCCAATCTTTGTCACGGACATCGACAATGAGATAGTCTGCGCGAAAAACCCGACTTAGTCGCCGGACTGCAGAATCTGGCGATAAGTATCTAACCTTGCCATGGTTTTTTGTCACTCTTAACAATGCTCGCCAATTCCTATCAGTGTTCGGCGTCGGAAATCTGATCCAGCAAAAATGAGTACTCGTACAGTACTGTTGATACGTGGTATACTGTGACGGTCCATCTTGGAAGTGACTGTTGCTACTTGAGATGTGTGGGTACGGATGCGTCTGAGCATGAGCGCTTGAGCGCCCGAGTACTTCCTCACTGTGTCGTGATGCTAATGTAACTCAAAAATGGAAAACAAGACGGTCGGTATCTCGCTACAATGTCTATAATAGATATCATGCACTGCTATCGACGGCTGAGCGACCTGCCCTGTGGTGCGTCGATTCTTTTGCGACTGGGTGGCCCAGGCGTCCGTCCCCTGGCAACCTCCCGCGGAGGAGTGCCTCGATCTTCATCCAATTGTAAAGAGTCGTTGAACTCTTCTGTAGTCCTTCCTTTCCCCCTTTCTCGTTTGACTTCAAGGATTTGTTTGTGGTTCTTTTGTCCACCGTGCTGAGGTTCAGGTTGGGTGTTGTGCTCCCGACCGACGACTTCCTCGCTGTCGAGCTTGAATGACACTCGCCTTCCCCGAGATTTACTTCGCCCTCGACTCCGAGCACGCTGCCCTTCGAGTGGAGGGGACAGGGAGGATCGAACTGGCGACGATGAAGGCAGGCCAGAACGAGGTATACTTGACGACGGCGTGTGATAATGTCGGGTGTTATACAATTGAGGGGGGTGATGAATGGGAGTGTCGTATGTAGTGTGAGAGGGTGGAGGCGGAGGAGGATGGCGCCATGGTTGTCCGGGATTGGACACATACGCAGAGTAAGGCAGGGTGGCAGATAGAAGATAGGAAAGTTGATGCATCGCTTGCGCTAGAAGGAAATGTGCCTGTTGAGCCTGCACAGGATCCACGGGTGGTGGTGGCTGGGCAGGAAACGACAGGCTAGAGGTTCCTTGATCAGGGGAAGAGAAAATAGATGGTGGACGAGAGGGGTGTCGCTGAGAGTAGGAGTGGGTGACGGGGGTGGGTAGATCGGAAGGCAGGTGCCCATCAGAATCATGGTCATGCGAGGTCAGTTGCACTGGTTCAGGCTCAAAAGATTGGTAAGCTGGGACAGATAGTGTGGGTAAGGGCTGGTTTTTAGATGCCAAAGAGGACGAGGGCAATGAACGCGAGTGGCCCCCAACAATAGAATCGAGTCGGGCTAGGTCGGGTGTAGGGTAAGTACTTGGAAGCGTCTTTTCGAGGACGCAACCCACCAGGAGTCGATACGTCCTTGTGCAACGTCGGTTCGGAGCCATCTGGTTGCAGGAGCGTGGAGTTCTGGGAAATCGATTTTTGGTGGTTTCGCAAAGTGCTTTTTGGCTCCACTGCACGAATGTCTGACGATACCAAGCTTAGAGGCGGTGCAACAGATGAATGCCCACCTGGGGACTGTGCTGAGGGACTACCGCGTATTGAAGAGGATACGATACGATTTCGTTTTCTACCCTGGGACGGTGCTCCAGATGGCTTCAACGCCTTTTTACGACGGGTATCTTCTACCGTGGCCGGAATTGCCTTGCCTTTTCCCTTGAGCGCTGGGGAAATACGACTGACCACCTCTGTGTCCGGTAACCCATCGCCAGAAGTCCTGATACCAGTCTCTTTCGGGACAGATGACTTCCTTTTGCGAGTAAGGATGATCTCGGGCTTCTGAGCCGCGGGACGTGGGCGAGGTCGAGTCTCAGACTTTGGCGACACCCCGGCCGATTTTGTTTTGGAGTGTGAATGCGACCGAGATTTAGACATTCCACGCTCGCTGTCTGGGGGGGACTGAAGGAGTGACTGAACCTCCTTAGGTTGCGGGACGGGTAGAGGTGACACCCGAATGAAACGAGGGGGGTGAGTTAGTATTGCTTTGAATTCTTCATCCGAGTTCGAGTCCGAGTCCGTGAGTTCAATCACTTCCTGTTCTACCTCATGCACATCCTGCTCTGAGTCAGCACAAGCAACTGGGTAAACAGCGGTGGATTCGTCGTGCGTCCAGAGAGCGAGTTCGTCCTCGGACTCGTCATCCGACGGGAGAGCACGAGTAGGACGTGTAGGGGTGGCGTTGACTTCATGGTCCGGAGCAGGTTCTGCACTTGTCACGTCCCGAGCTTGACTCGTCATGGCAGCCACCCTTCTCTTTACTCGTTCCTCCAGTTCCATCCTTAAAGCGGACCGCTGCTCTGGAGACATTTCTTCTTCGCCCCCTTCATCACCTGCGAGCTCCTTCCTTTTCTTCTCTGCTTCCAAGAAATCTTTAAGGTCTTCTGCGTCTGTGGTGGCCGACAGAGGTGGCACCCCGCGGAGTAGTTCTTTTTTTGAAATTGGAGCATCGTCGTCGGTGGTAGCCTCGCTTGGAGGGAGCACATTGAGTTCGTTTTCATCGTCGTCTTGTTCGCTATCCTCTTGGTCCTGGTAAGCGTCGGGGTAATCTTGGTCGCTGTCGAGCGTAAAGTGGCCAATATGATATTCTTTGGATGCACCCTCGACAGCGCCACGGTCCTTTATGATGACGTAGCGATGCAGATCGATGATGTCGTCCTCGTCGAGTCGTTTATTGTACCGCTCAGCGAGTTGTGCCCAGGTATTGAGGACGCGGAGGGTGGATGCTCTGCGAGCAGAATTCACATCTGCAGAGGATGTTGATTCGTTCGACGTCGACGGGGTGGCGGATATGGCCGAAGATGGCGTGCTTCTGAGACGAGGTCGCTTTGTGGGTGGACGGTCAGGAGGTCCCACGGAGGGAGATGCAGAGGGGGTCAATAATACTCGTTTGGGTTCGGCGAAGAAACGACTTCGTGGAATGTCACCCGGAGCCATTGCAGGCATCGATGGAGTCGTCGCACACGATGGGCGAGCCGCTGCTTTGATACGGGGCAGGTCTTGTTGACTGGTCACGTTGATCGCGTCGCGTCAAGTTGGTGTTACCAAAACAGGCTTATGCCTCCTCACTCAAAGTTGTCAATCCGATTTCCACGCTGCCATCAAATCTTTGGCACATCGCAATGATCATTGTCCGTGCTATGGTACTTTCCGCTACGTATTAGATGGGTATCTCCATCAGAGCGACGCAAAGTATTTGTACACAATCGAGTCATAAAAAGATAAAGACCGCTGATACAACCTATTGACAAGCGGAGTTCCGCGAAGTAGAAATACAGTTGAAACAAAAAAGGTGTCTGCAAACGGGGCTGGGAAGGGCATGTTATCGATGGACCTGCCACTACTCACCATGGGGGTAAATATATCTAAATCTCATCTTCGCAAATGCTGGCAAATACCGCAAAGTCCCCTATGCAGCTGATATGGTCGTTGTCAAGATGGCGCTTGAGGGCATCGCGTCTACTGAACTCCTTGCGGCAGCCCCCGATCATCGTCTCACCCCCCAAGACATAAGGCTCGGCGTCCGCTGGAATGTTATAATTCTTTGCGTCCCGAGCAGGAACCCCGCAGCAAACCCATTGTGCAGGCCGCTGGAGACGAGTGTGAGTACGGATGTGGCGCTTGAGATCCGGGGTGCGGTGGTTGCGTTGCACCCACTTGCAGTAGGGACAAGCCCAAGGGTTGTTCTTCGTTACTGGGGAGGCGGGGATAGCGCCCGGAGTCGCCTGGACATTGCGAGCATGCGGGGAATGACGAGATCGCTTGCAGGGGGCATTTCCAGCGCTCTGTTTCTGCAACGAAGAAACAGCAGCGCGGGGTGCGCGACGCGTGGATCTCTTCCGTTTTCTGGACCCCAGAGAGGGTGACGGGATATATTCGTCTTCGGACCCATTGCCCTCGCTCTCCGAATAGGCATCTCCATTGGAGTCGTGGAGTACGATAGGTAAAGGGTATCTCACGGACGACTTTCGAGTGGAGCGAGCGATACGACGCGAGGCGATGGAGGGAGGTGCGAGGCTGGGCACAGACGGCGACTCAGGTTCAGCCGATGGTATGGATCTCGACTGAAGAGAGGTCTCTAGAACCGATGGGATGTAGGGAGGACCCGTGGGCTCCGTCTCAGCTGCAGAGTCATGCGATTGGCTGATGACCTGTCAGACGCATCAAACAAAGGGATATAAAGGGGTACGAACAAGATCAAGGGTAAGCACGGCGACGGTTCGAATTCTGCGTAATGTAAGTCAAGTGAGAGGGGTTCAGGATCGACATCAGAGTCCGAATCGGAATCTAAGTGGTCGTCACTGGAGTCGTTGTCGAAAACAGTATCAGAAAAGGAGGATCCAGATGAGCAGGAAGAGACCGGGGAAGCTGATGAAATGGTGGACAAGCCGGGGGGCCTACGGACTGCGGGGACATATGGCTCATCAGACTTATCGTCAGGACTATATTGGGCGAGCCAGGCCATGTCGTCGTCGTCGTCCTGGGCTCTGAGCTTTTCATACAGCTGTGCCATAGACTCGCGACGATAGATGGTGGAAGTCATGGCGGGATGGAAAGAAGTTTTGGAGATGAAAGGGGGACGGGGACTAATAAATAGCCTCTGAGATCTCTTTCTTTCATGTCTTTGAGCCCGCGTTGCCGACCTCGTTTTTTGTTCTTTGTGGTAACTCCGACGTAGTACCCTCGACACATATCACATCGAGGCAGCCTTGTTGCGAGAGAACACCGCATATTTGGACGCGACGGGCCGGTGGCTCGGCGCTACCCGTGAGAAATGTGACACTGTAAAGTGGTCCGGCCACGTGCTTACCCAAGATTCGGCCCATGCACAGCCGTTCCTTTCAGCGCAAACTAAGCAGACGGTGATATGACTCCGAGTCACGCCACAACTCACTCCAACTCCATTTGATAATGACGCTCGATTTCCGTGTACACTATAGGTGCAAACATCTGTCACCGCGGACGACGTGACCGTATCAGTTTACCCTGTTGGATTCGCGGACCACGACTATCCAGGCCTATGAGCATTATTTGCATCAGCGGAACCTGCCAACTCACCCTCGTATCTTCTTCTTCGGTCGAGGCCTATGGGCAAATTCCTCTATTGGTATTTGTTGCCTGTATTTCTCCATGCACCAGAGAATGTATCTGTAGAACATGAGGTGACCATAAACTAGTCCACAACGTTGTACCCACCTTCTATCCTTCACAGCGACACCTGCCTTCTTCAAGTCATGTCCCGAAGTGTGCCAGAATGCATCCCAACTATCTATGGTAACCTTTGTCTCAGCAGATCTTCCAATTGCACTCAGGAAGGCTTGCGGAGTGGTAACTTCACCTAGGTCACTTCCGTCAGCACCAACTCGGAGGTTGATTTTGCAGATAGACTAATATACCTCGCGGAGGTGGTACGGGTCTAAGAACGGCCTTGTTCTGCAAGGACCTTGCAAACGTGTGGGCAACGCGCCGAAGTGAGGACTGCAGGGGAAATAACATTATTGTGCAGACGCTGCTCGACTCGGTTGCGGGTTGAGGAAACTGGAAATTTCGACTTCAAGTCCCCTCGGCGCTGTCACGTGATCGTCGATAATGTCTTTCACCATCCGATCAGAACGAGTAGACTATCTCCCACATATATGGTCTGAAGAGACTATCTTACGCTACAGCTAGTGGTGCATGAAAATGTTCCACAATGCCATACACAGAAGCCTCTCAGAATACTGGTGCATCTCGCAAAAATAACACTGCTTCCTCCTTTTTGACCCACCGAGTAACCGCGTTGGCAGCGTTAATGACTGCCGTCTTGGGTAATCTTGGCGACAGAACAATGTAGAGCTCGAACGGTTGTGTTATCTAGGAACCCCGTTGAGAACAGATCTGGACCCGAATTGAAAGACTAACCCATCCCATAACGATCTCTTTCTGGGTGCGAATGAACTGCAGCTTGAGTGGGCCGCTTTGGCTGGACTTGGCGTGAATGGCATCATATACAACTTGATACATGGTGATGAGTCTGTCCAGCGAAGTGAGAAGATTTGACATGTACATGGTCATGGGTGATACCTTCTTTTCTCCTCAATTTCTTCATAAGGATCCTCGAGAACTGGAAACGTGATCTGAACATGAGGTCTCGACTTATATATAAAGTGTCGTAACCCTGGTATTCCGAGTTGGGACACGGAGTACTGTGCCGTGCCGGAACTTATCGCGTCCGATACCGAATCGAGGAGGCCACTGCTGTTCAATTTCTGTAAGACGTCGTGATCTGGGTTTGAGAAACGGCAGTCAGGGATGACAATGGAACGACAAACTTCGGCGACAGTATCACACCACCCTCGCACCGTCTCAAAATCCCCTGCTCCACTAATACATATAAGACCGATACCTACGTCCAACTGACCCGCCTGCTGAGTGGGACCAGACGTATGACCTTGCCTATCGTCCGAGACGCCCGAGTCAGTATTTAGGGCATCAATTTCACCATGCTCTGGTTTGCGCAGGAATGTTACGTAGGCATTGACGAAGCCTGCGGGATTGAACTTCGGAAGGCATACAGGGATCCACGAGGCTGCCGCGGGTGAATTGTATATCGAAGGAGAATGAATCGTGTTGACAATGATATGGATGTCTAGCAGAAGATGATAAGCCGAAGAGTATTAGAACACCGCTGAATATTGACCCGTAGGGTGTATAGAGTGCTTTTTTGGCCGCACGAGAGTAATCACGCGTCCCTGGGCAACAAGGATAATATAAAGGGTATCCTAATAGCCCATGAGTACTGGAACTCCGTTTTGTTTGATCATACATACCTTCATTTTCGTTATAGGTACTAGTGAGTCTGCGATTCGAGTCCGCAAGTTCGGATCCAGTTGAAGACAATGCAATGAAGATGTCGCCATCGCAAAATCCAGTTCTAACCGCTTAAGTAAGGAGATTAGGAAAGGTTCTGTGCCTACAAGAGAGACTTGGCATTCAATTTTATACGACAAGACGGTAAACTGGAACCATTCAACAGACGACGCAAATCAAAGTTTGTCCGTCGTTCAAATATCCGCCGCAGCTGAGAAGCCGTGACAATGCTTAATACTTGCAGATGCAGATATTCTAGATGAGATCGAGTCTTGCTTTGATCAGCTTGGTCAGATACCAACGCATCACAAAACTTTGGTATCGCACTCACCACTGACTCGGGTTCGCCCCACGTGGATGCACACACGTAATAGAGTGGTGGTCGAAGCAAGAACGTGATAGTCAATGGCCCAGCATTGATACACCGCAGCTTGTCTCCATCGTCAATGAACACGGAAACTAGAGCTTGAATGATACCCATGGTGGAAGAGAGCTCGTCCTCACTTCTAGGCCCACTGACAGAGCATTGAAAAGATTCCCGGACTACTTCAGGTTTGCGACATACCTGATGAAGACAGGCTTTCCGGCATCGGTCAAAACGAAGTACTCTCGTGGTTTGAATGGTCCCCGCGGACCATCTTGAAGTAGTACTTATGTCAGGATGGAAAAGTCGACGATAGATTCGAATGACGGACCAACGGTGGGTGGGATCTCGGTGACGACGGAAGCCGTAGACTTCAGCGAGTGGTGATCTGGGACGTGATTAGATGCAAATACGTCCAAGACGAGACAACGAAACCTGGATGTTCCTTCTTGCTGAGGGTACGCCTTAATTGATCGCGCAGACTCTTCCTGGATTGCTCGTCAGGAACATCATGTATCTGGCCGACTGCTGTGGTCTCTTCGCTGGTCATCGTTTCCACCTCTGCATCGACGTCGTGCACTAGAATGCCATCGCTGATATCAAGATTAATCACTGACGATGCGGTGCTCTCAAAGTCTGTCGTTGGCTGTATGTGTGGGGAGGCGGAACCATGTAAAGGGAGTGCGGGTGCAGAGGGAGTGTGTCTGGGTATTGCGAGACGAGATGGCGACCTTGGAAGGGGCGTACCACTTCTAGACGGCGACGAGGAGCTGTGTAGAGTATCACCCATGCGGATATCCATGCAGCATCGCAGCTCTCCTCAACCTCGAGGTTATTGCCATACAAATACAAATACAGCACTACGTCTCATACGAGCTGCCGTCCTTGGACCCACATCCCCACTCGGTTCCGAGCATCTCCCATGCACCACCACTTCTCAATCATGTCCATGGTGAGACCCCTGCACTCGGTGTCCAGGTCAAAGAAATCGAGTGCACCAACACCTGCCTGTCTCTCCCAGTCGAACACAGAAACTAGACCGCGCGTTCAGTCATTATCATGCCTCTGTCAACTGCACTTACTATACTGAGCATCGAGAGATGCCCCGACTCTAAACTCCCCACAGTTCTCTAGACCTAGCGCCAGTGCACCGCCACGCGTTGCAAGGAAGAGGGATTCTTTCCATTCAACGGCAAGTGATTTAATCTCACCCCCCATCGCAATCCCAGATTCGCATTCGAGTGCACGAGTTCCCGAGCGCATCCGAGACGTTGCAACAGCATGCCTCATGCTATTGAGTATGTCGATACTGTATCCCCCCGCAATGTCCGTACCGAGGCCAACTGATACTCCCTTGTCCAAAGCTTCGCGCAAAGGGAAGGGCTTCTCTGAAAAGTACGCATTGGACAAGGGACAGTGAGCGACCGTCGTCTGGTTAGCCACGAGTTCATCGAGTTCCTCCGAACTCAGAAAAGTACAATGTGCTTGAATGGTCCCTCTTTTCAAAAGGTCGTGCTAGGATCTCTTCGTGAGTATGGGTTACCTGCAAGGAGATGACACTACCTTTTTGAAGACCTGGATATCCTCGATCTGATGGTCCTCCCTTACCCATTTCGCCTCGGCAAACGACTCGGCCAAGTGACTCTGGATCCGCGTCGTTGTCTTTTTGGAAAGCTCGCCAAGCTTCGCGAGCAATTCGTCAGAACACGTGGGCACAAACCGGGGAGTGATCACGGGTTCCACCAACCACTGGTGTGGCTCGGATGCTGTCGTTAGAGCTCTACATCTGTGTATAAACTCCTCAGCGGATTTGCAAGACTCCTCAGCACTGGATTCTTGGTATGTGGGCCGGGATGATTTGTCCATGGACAACTTGCCGACAAATGCTCGCACACCTGCGGTCTGCATCTCCTGGGCCAAGATAAGGCTGGGGGTTTGGGTTCACTAAAGAATCAGAGGGTACTCTATAACATACTTTGTCTCCGTCTTGATGGTACCAAACAGCAGAACAGCGCCGGTCCCAACTTCTATCAAGCGCTGTGCAAGCCGACGGTACACATTGGTCGCCAGGTCTGGGTTTTGATCAAGACTTTCCTCGGCTTTGTAGGCATAATTATCGAGCCATTCCATGAGTGGGAGATCGAGACCAGTTCCCTGATACATGAACTGGGGGGCATGGAGATGGAGGTCGCAAAAGGTGGGGAAGAGAAAGCTCCCCGCAGGAAGGATTTTGACAGAAGATCCAGGTTGACTGATGTATTTCTGTGAGGCTTCTGAAGAAGCTGGAGATAGGTAAATGATGACACCACAATCATCGATCACTGGACAGGTAAACGTCAAACGAGAAGGTAAGATAAGAGAAGAATTGGACATACAGAGGAGGTGATCATGCAGAATCTCCACTTTCCCTAGAGCGGGACAATGTACCAGAGTTCCTCGCAATGCCAATGGTGCAGTCGCCATTTGTGATGGCAGAAGGTGAAACTTGAAGTCGTTGACAGCGCCAAGGGGGTTAGAGGGGTCTATCCCAAGCGGAGTCGTATGTTTCTACAAGCCGGACCAGCACACAGTACTAGTACATGCGGGTTTGGTTCACATTCACAAGTACTGACAGGAGGTGATGGAACACCTTCACGTATCCACGATGTTACATGCGTTATTCCGCAACCAATCTATGGTCACATCCTCCAAATGATCATCAAAATCACCGAACTTTTGATGTGTGTGCCCATCCCGGACAAGGCCTACTGCAACTGAGGGCGATTTAGGATTTGCCAGCGTCACTCGGGCACCTGGAGCGAATGCCGGCGGTTGGAAAGCTTGTGGGCGCCACATTGTCAGACCGGATTGTGGGAGATATGGCTAGAGAAATGATCAATGAGGGAACCAACACCGCAAAGAACTGAACTGATTTACAATCAACGCCGCTTCGCCAGATCCCAGCGCATCACCATCGATCTTGCAATACCGTGAGATGGGAGATACGACATGAAACTCGACTTTACCACAAAGGCAATCGCATTGTTGAATTGGTTTCCGATCTGCTCTGCGACGCGTTCCCCTACCGGTGCGAGAGCCGTATCATCTATTCTCTCGCAAGCCTGGTAATATCCGACTAGGGAAAGATCGAGAGACTCTGCGTGTCCTCTCGCCTGTTGAAAGTGTAGGTAGGGTCGAGATGGGCTAGTCAAGCAGGGCACACACCAGGTCGAGGCCAATCTCCATCATGGGGCTGAGGCTAGTCCAGTGATGGAGAAGCGGAACGACGTCTTGGATGATCACAACATCCGAGTCGAGTTTCCCGAGTAGCACCCCATTTACTTGCTTGTGCGGATGCTTGGCGGCGTGGAAGAATATCTTGACATAGGCTTTATGGAGGACGGAGTAAGAAACCATCACAGCCGTGTCGCGTAGTGGCCTCGGGTCAATGCGTGAGAAGCACCTTGGCTGCTTTGTATGTATGTACATACCAGCACGTTCTTCCCCGTCTTTGTTCCTCACTCTCAATGAGTTTCACCATCACCTCCGCCATTTCCCTTGCAGCAGTTGCTGGTACCGGTCTCGTCGCAACTGTGGTCGCTAATACTTTACTCCCCAAAAATGGACGGTGGCAGGACAAGTTCACGTTCATCTGGTTGGTAAGTGGGGTACAATGTCGACGAAAGATTGTTTGCGAATTGCCATGCCATTGTAAAGGCCTTTGATGCATTGATACACTTCTCGCTCGAGGGTTCCTTCCTTTATCTTTCGACCTTTGGTAGGTCGGTAAATACCAGCACGGGTTTCCTTGCCGATATGTGTAAGTACCTACTCTGTACCTGGTAACGTAGCGAGTAACCAACACTCCCGTACTCTGTCAGGGAAAGAGTATACCCAGGCGGATGCTCGTTGGGGAGTTTCAGATCCAACGGTCGTGTCCCTCGAATTATTGACTGTTCTCGGTGCTGGACCACTTTGTTGCTATATGCTCGACCAGATTATCAAAGACGACCCTGCCCGTCACTACTGGATCATCGTATTGTGTACTGCGGAGTTGTACGGAGGGTAGGTCCTTTGCGATCATTCCTTCCCTAAGCCCAAGCTGAAGTAAAAAACAGATGGATGACATTCTGTCCCGAATGGTTGACCGGAAGTCCTAACTTGAATACATCCGACCCACTCCATCTTTGGGTATACCTTGTGGTACGACCGTTTCCCAATGACATACATATAAGTGGACTCATGTAAACTTTCTCTTGGCATTAGTTCATGAACCTCCTGTAAGTCATCACTGCTGTTACAAGATTTCATAGTCAGTGACCCCTTTAATAATAGTTGGGTCGTTATTCCTCTTTGGCTGATGTGGGATTCATACGAGCACATCGCTGGATCACTGCGACAGGCCCAAGCTGGTGCTCGAGCAAAGAGAGACTAACGGATACCATTCCGAGATTGCATTTACCAGAAATTTATGTAGTCCATCTCAGTAGTCAAAGTGGGTGAGGCGCGGTGTCGATACACCAATATATCAATCACATTCGAGAAGTAAACACTCCCGAGTCCTTAGCAACGCCAATCTAATATTCTACATGTAACAGCTTTTCTTTATATCAAAGGGTCCAAACATAAGTATTGTCCATATAACGATAACGTCCAGAGAGGATTGCACACTTTAGTGCTATATCAACTCATTTTATCGAAGGAAGAATGAAGTATCCCGAGCACAGCTCAAGTAACTTTTGGTCGTATGAATTTGAGTCCAATTGCCTAGCGGCAGGTCGTCTGGTGTAACATCACAGACGGGCCGGAAACATTCAGGGAGTAATGGTGAAAGGTGGAGAAGTATCTCCAGAATCACCAATCACTTTGGAATGTATCAGGACAAACTAAGGTGGTATAATACTGAGTACTTGCCAGCAACGGTGTAGTTTTTGCCATAGGTAGCATTGGCCGGGACTGTGACTGTAACTATACCTTGCATGATAGGGACCTGGGTCGCCAAAGGGTGTCCTGACCAAAGGTCAGCGCATAAATGCGTCACCTGAACTTTATTGACTCACTGATATCCAAGTTCTCAGAATCATTGGCGAAAAAACCAAGTAAAACGGTCACGGTATAGTTCTGAGCCTCTTTAGGGATGTTGTCAGTCAGCCAACTGACGTTCTGGTAACTGCCGGCGACCCAAACGGTATCGGCGGTAGGGGAAGTGATAGTGGGCGCCAGAGCAAGGAATTGAACTGGCTGCAAGCTCGCGGGGGCAGCGTTAACAAGGCAAAAGAGACCAAAAAGAAGGGTACAGAGGGAGAACAACGAGCTGGACATGACGATTGTGGACTTTCAAGGTCGTTAAAGGAGCGAATCGGCGCAGGAGTGCTCAAGTCGTCGTTGGGGGAGAAAAGTGAAAACGAGAAGGACGGCGAAAGAGCGATCTAGAGGTCACCTTTTATTCTCCACGGGGCGGGGCTTGTTCGTGTTTGGCGGCCCATGTGGTTCATTTCGCGTCGAGAGTGACGTTGATCTCGCCAACTGCCAAGCCGTCAGCGGTGCAATGTCAACGTTATCACGACCATCAGATTGCTGTTCCGAACAAGTATTTTGTCGGTCTATCAGAAATCCAGTCAGAGCTTCGCCGGAATGTCCAGTGTACTCACAGCTGCATGCCACTGCATTCGTGAGTCATGACATGAAACTTGGAATCATGACCGACACTGGTGGTTGGTATGGCCGAGACATCACGTGATCGTGTTCTACTTTGCATGCGCACTTGGAACGGCGCGCTATGCACGATGGACACCTGCGACTCCAGCCCTCTTGAGGATCCTTCATACCTGCTTTCTGTCGTGGAAGTCATCGCAGAGTCTCTCCACGAACGATCTTCTGCTTCCATTCACAATCTCCTTGACGCCTACACGACATTCGTGAACCGAGTCAGGTCTCAGAGTCAGACTTTGCAAGTTTGCGACGCGCTACTTCCTGCCCTCGTCCCGCTCAGCATTCACAAGGACAATTTCGTCCGAGCATTGCGGCGTGACGTCAGTCTTGCTCACTTTGATCACTTCCCGACTCTCTCGCGCCCTCGTTCACCTTTGGATGAGACTGCTGTTCACCTCAGCGTCAGGATCGACACGAGGCAATATGCCAAGGATTCCTCCTCACTATGCCATCATGCTTTATGTGCCGTCATGACAATATTTCGATTTCCTGCCCTCTACTTTGCATTCCCTGGTATGGTTCATTTGTCCCAACTACGAGCAGATACAACTCACATTACCCAGAATACGATCTTTCATCGCTGTTCGGTGACGTCTTAGATATTGCTGTTGCGGACCAATTGCCGGTCCTCAACGAAGCAAAAACATACTCCTTGTCATTGTGGGCCCTGAGTTGTCATCGTCTCCCTGCCACTGTTCTCGGCTCTCGGCGAGACGACCTTTTTTCTGCTCTTCAACGAAGTTTGGGTGCACGACAGCCAGGTAATGTTGTTCTCGACGGTCTGAAAGTAAGTCTCTGTACATGTGTTCTTCCCACGCGCTCACGTTCTCCTACCAGGCTATCTCGCATACAATAGAACGTCACCCCGCTGCATTCTTTGATCTTCTTTTCCCGCTCCTTCCCCGCGTGATGACAAACCTAAATTGCAATTCCGTTGAGCATCGCTTGCATGCCTCTATCGCTTTGGGCCAATTTGCAAATGCACTGGTTCATCAAATAGAACTTCCCTTGGCGGAGTGGCAGTCGCTATCCAATCACATCACATCCTTTTTGGAGTCTTGCTGCGAGGAATCTCGGATGTCTCCCGACCACATGACTTTCTCGTGCATGGTCCGTACTGCATTTGCGGCCGAATCATGTGCACACCCCATAGATGGGCCAGGATGTATACTTGCTGTTCTCGCCTCATTGATAGTTCTCTGTGGTCCTCCTCTGTATAGCAGACCCACGGTTCTACATTTCATCCTTCAGTCACTTGCCATGGCCCTTACACATAAACGGTCCATGGTACGGGCTTTGCATCCGCACGTTTGGAGATGTTTCGTCTGGACCCTCAGCAAAATGCTTCTCAGCTCTGAGAGCGTAGAGCCAGTGTTAATGTCTTCGGCTTTTCATGTGATCAAGCAAGAGGTTAGCGGGGGCATCGGCATCGCACTCGCTAGCGTTCTCTTATCTGATCGGATATCAGCGACCCGGTCTTACGAGCGTGGTGACAGGGTATCTCAGGCCCTCTCGGTTATCAAGGCAATGGTTCGAACAGAGTGCAAGCACACGTGTCGAGAGGGATTCATGTTTCTTCAAGCTCTTAGCAATGACACTCAAGTTAGACATCAAGTCCTACCGGACATGTATGAAACCCCCGCCCCGGTCTTACTTAACGGAGCCATCATTCGCGCGGAATGGGATGACCTCCCATTAATCATCCATTCTATTTCCAAAGTTCCGGTTCACGTGAATTGTCTGGAGGAGAAAGAAGTTGCTCGACACTACAAGACATTGCTGGTAATATGGAAGCATTTTGCGAGCAAAGTGGACAGGAAACACCTGGACGTAAGTCAGCTTACCGCCTAGATGTTCGTACATTGAGTACTTGCACCTTATTCAAGTCGGATCTAGTTGACGTGTGGCTGTCCATCTTGCTCGCGTGTTCACGTGAGTTCGAACGCGAACAGCATAGTACCAGAACAGCGGAAATGTTGAGATACACCGCCGCGGTAATTGTCGAGTTTTTACCGTCAGCGGCGTTAGGTGACTGTCAACCGGATTGGGGATCTTGGAATGTCCATGATCAGTTATGCAGTCTCACATTCATCGACCAATTGTGGTCTGCAGTGCGAAGGGCATTCGTTGCCTTTAGTCTCGCGGAGGCTGCCGAGCTTATCCTTGCTTCAATTCTAAAGTATGCCTTTCATGTCCTAGATTTTGGTGTCCGAACGCTGTGGGGCAGACTCTGCGCCAATCTCATGACGACAGCTTCGCTTTCGTTTCTACGCGGTACACATGATCTCGCAGCTTCTCAATTAGTCATTCGCAGCCAACGTGAACTTTGGGGGGTCGTTGCAACATGCTTGTCCTCTTCTGAGTTCAGTCTTGGTTGGAAGGAAATTATCAAGTTTCTTGCCATTCCAATCTGGTATATCGCTCGTTTGTCTTCAAAGCTGGATGCTGATATAGACCAGTGCCTGGGCTCTATCCGAACCTGAGCTAGAAGCATGGGGAGTGTTACTTCAGAATGCTATTGCAGTATCAAGGGATTCCACCAAGGTGACCGAACATGTCATCTCGCAATATTTTCTAGGGAAAGACGTTGAAACTTGGTATTTATTATTTAATATACTCATAGACACTAACAAATGTTTGCAAGGGAATCGATTGTGACTATACTTGGTTTCCTTTTGACTTCCACCCACGAATGCGGCGATTCTCCAAGTGACGAGCTTCTGTCCATGGTTGATATCTGCTTGACTGCCTGCTATAGCCGAGCACAACACTCTCCGGAGACGCTGACACGCTCGCTTAAGCTCCTTGATGTTATTCGCGACGTAACAGCTTCAGCCCAGGGCAACGTGATGCACATCCTTCAAGTCCTTCGTAGTAGCCTGTGTCTTTGGATCGAAGATCATACCGAGGTCATGTCTGACGACGAATTTAATTCTGTGGTACTATTTCTCTTTGTAGATTTTTTGACACGCTGAATTTCATCCAGGCCGTTTCCCTATATTGCGAGGCCCTCAAGGCTCTTGAAGTCCTTCCATTGTCGATCCAGTCTCTGCAGGACACAGAAATTTTCCTTGCATCTGCGTTTTCCCGCATCCCAACGCCAGCCATAGCCCCGTTTGCCTTTGAAAAATTTTGGAGGGCAACATATCATGGTCAGGACCAATTCTGCAATGATCTGCCCCCAAAGATCAAGTCCTGTTTGTCTTGTTTCGTGGCCGCATATGGAGGAGATCTTGCCGATGGATTGTCATTGACTACTGAATCGCAGTCGCAGAGTATCGTGAGATGATTTCAAGTTCTTTGCAAGTCTCACAAATACCGACGATTTCCGTTTGAAGAGTAATGACTCCCAAGTTCACTTTCATACCAGCCGTCAATACCGAGGTGCAAGCGAATTCAATCTTCGGGCTGGGCCATCGTCAACGTCCATCAGTGGTGACGCTAAGCCAGACATGGGAGTTGCACCGCACATGGGTCAAGACGATGTCAGCTTCCTTGCACCCTCTTCCGATGATGACGCATTTCGGCCGACTGTCCTGCGCCGACTCCAAGAGTACACCAGCCGGGTTGATGCATCCTTTCTGGATGGCTCAGAACAATCGGCTAGCACTCCTTCAATACATTTATCCTCCATCTTCCCTCGTGGCAGTGTGATACCAAGGTCCCGGTTTCACTCCCTCGAAAACGCTCATTCGGTCACTTCATATGTGCCGAACCAGAAACGGAAGTATGCCCATAATGGTAAATTTACTTGGTGACAAGTTGAGAACGAGGTTGATCCGTCCGCTCAGGTGATGCACCGCAAAAACGAAGTCGGACCTTGCGAGGTACTCTTCGCACCGTGCGCAAGTTAGAATCTGACCCTGCTACCCGTGATGTTACACCTGTTGATGTCCCGCGCACGAACTCTGTACCGCTGAAGAAAAGGGAGGTATTCGATGGAGTAGAGGTACCCACCCTCTGTGAGATCTCGCGTCGGAAAATGGTGCAGAAAGCGGAGAAGAGTAAGAATACTATCCAAACACCCACTCCATGTAGCGCACGGAGAAAGAGTAGGACACCACAGTCTGTCTTACCCTCATCTGACGATGACGACCTTGACTGGGAAAACTTCCGTGTCGATGGAACATCATCGGGCAAGTGCAACTTCTGTTTCGAATTGGACGTCCATTCACTTCCTTTGTTGCTCTTAGAGGCCGACATCGACCGGTCTCTCGTGGATGCTTGGCTCAGCTCTAGTCAACTACATGGTATGGTGGAATACGGCGTGTCACCCACTTCACTCAACGAAACTACTAGACTCTAACGATCCTGAATCCGGTCCGCCGAAGGCAATGTCGCAGATTGAGGGCTCTCCGTCAGCTTCTGCTCGTCTGTCCTTACGAAGAGTCAAGAATACGGTATCAAGGCTTGACGCCTTGCGGGATGTTTACTCCTCTGTTGAGAACGGTGCATCTCAGATACCCTTGTCTGAACTCTGGGAAGCGACAAGGTTGGTCCACAAAATTGGTGCTGTATTGACTGGGCAAGTGCGCAAGAAAATGGGTGAAATGAACAAGAAAACAGATGATCCCTGATGACACTCTGGTCATCCAAGTTATATTACATCACATCCATCATTTTCACATCCTTCTTGAGTAAATGTTATGATGTGATCTGTGAACAGAGTCCATACGTGTCGAGTGCTATGGCAGTAAAGAATGTATACTGTAGGGTGCGTAGCTACATACATTATGTGGCGAGGGCCCGAAGGGATTTCCGATCTGAAGCGCGGAGAGGTCTGGCACATGACAGATGAAAAGCGACTTACCTGAAGAACAATTCGCTCAGAGCAAACCTATGAGGGGGAGCGGTGAGGTGGGTGCAAAAGAAAAGACGAGGATGCCGACCATACCAGAAGCACGGGGGCGCGAGGTGCTCAGAAGGAAAGATACTCCGAGAGGAGCATTGTATAGTCTTTTTGTTCGCTTCCTAATACTCGAGTTGCAAAACGTGCCTTACAGCGATAGCTAGGGAACTCGTTTACATTAGAACTCTACGACAGATGTCTCTCACTAATACTTAGTCCGTTTCATCCTATGAGCACAAGGTCAGGGCTGAGAGAACCATCGCAGTGTGGTTTAGCTCTCGTATTAATCTGGATGTCGTATAATTCATCTTGGGTACAAGATGGGTTATCGTCACGGACGTTGACCTGAACGCTCGGTAGTCAAGTCGGCGTCGAGGCACATGAATACGTCGTATCCGTGGAGAGGAATCCTTTGGGGCGAGACCAAACAAAGGGCAACGATCAGCCAGATTCAACTACTATCACCCCCAAACATCGCAGTGGATCATAATAGGCTAAAATATTTGGCCGCGAGTTGTTATGGAGCTGAGGCATCGCCAAGACGCCGACTTTTATGGTGTACGGAACAAATATGTATGATGCACGGGTGTTTATTTCAGACATGTTTCGGCGGAGGAATATCTATGACGGGAAGGGGTCAGTATACTGTACTGCTGTGCGATATACTCGGTGATAGATCTGCCTTGGAGATGAAAACTCGAAGTAGGTCGTCGCATAAGCATTCGACCTCGCCGCAAATACTTCCGCAAATCCCAGGTCCGCCATGGCCAAGGGTCTGAGCCAGAACGAATCCTTGATGACACTTCATCGCGGGGTCTCAGAGCGTCTGACTCGGATGTGCTCCGCACGGCGGGGAATTGATGGGTGTCTTCGGAGGCAGTGACGCACAGATTGCCTCGGACAATCCTCTGTATAGGCCTGGCGGTACGAAGGGCGAGTTATCCTCAAGAACGGGTCAGCGTGTTTGGAATATCTACTCGCGACAGGACCGCGGGTCTTGCTGGGCTTGCTAGCGGTGTCCAGCTACCGTGGAACATCCGCTCCATGAGACTTATCCGAGCGTCGTCAGCCCAAACGAGCGAGGATGGCTTGGCTGAGTCGGAGGTGGGGGTAGAGGACCGAGGTGGAGGGGGGACGTACTCATAGTATGGCAGGGTGGGCCAGGACTCCAATTTGAGGAATCCAAAACGTCGTCGAGGGATCGAGAACCGTCAAGGATAATTCGACGTTCGATAGGAGACGCATGGAGAACTGAAGAACGTAACATTCCCAAGTATCACCTAGTAATTGAATCATTAATGGACATGTTCTATCCTTGGATTGATGGGTGATGGTTATGAACACAGCTATGCAAAGATAATACAAATGGTAATAATGCGAGTAGATGCTTTAGAACGAAAAGATGCAAAGTTGACTATCTACAAACTGTTTGCGCGACAAGCCCAAAACGTTGCTGGCGTCGGGCAACCAGGTCTCTTGATGGGCTGGATGAGGGTACATCATCACTCAATGCGTCATAATCCGAATTCACATGTCGTCGCGGAGCGGGTGAAACTAGGTGACGAGGGGATACTTGCCCCAGAAGAGGGTCATCGTCTGAGCCTTCTGATTTGGGTAATTTGCACCCAGTGCCTGTGAGCATTATTGAATCGTCTGCAAACGACGCTTAGACAAGAATGTACGGTTCCAACAGCTGGCTACTCACCACTCCCCGCAATCACGGTCTCTTCTATGACGGTCGACGAGGGTAACGGACTCGTGTCAATGTCATTCCAAAGCTTCAACCGTTTCCTGTGCAACTCCACCGTTTCATCACCATGGGAATCCCGGAGTTTTGGCAGTGATGACGAGCGGCGGAGGTTCGGGGATGCCACAGCGGTACTGATGCATTCGGTACTAACCCTCCTGTGCGTGATACACTGCCGACGTTGGACGTCAGCAAGTGACGGAACAATAACAGCTTCCATAACAATTCGCTGCCGTTTCCGCTTTCGAGGGTTTGTGCTAGTTGGAGAGGTCTCGTGTCGTACTAGGAATTGTCCATGGTGTGCATGAACCTTCCTTCCTGGTGAAGAGAGAGCGACTTCTACCAATAACTCATCTTCTAGGTCGCTGTCACCTGTCGAGGGGAACTCAATTGAAGAACGGGTGAATGACGTTCGACCTTTTTTAGTTGCACTTTCTCGAGGCGATTCGTCATTCATTTGACGTTTACCGAGGACTGATGAAGGTTTACTCTTGCTTGGAGTAGAGTACATCCCTTCGACAGTAGGCAGTATGGGCAAAGGGGAGGTGTTTTCCTTATCTCCAAGACTACGCCCCTTGCCAGGGGAAAGACTTGAACGAACCACACATACCGAGCGCGTCGTTGTTGGAGTTGTGGGGTAAACAGGAAGTACTCCGGCGGGGGTTTTCAGTAGAAGGGACTGGAAAGTTTCCGGAGTGCTCACTGGCTTGTGCGGGCGAGGGGGTGTCGCAACACGAGAAGAACGTGTACCAGCAATCGGGGTGGAAGGTTCTGTGACAGTAAGGGCAATGGGTGGGGAAAGACTTCGAGCCGGGCTAACTAATGATACTTCGGCATCAATAAACGGAGTAAATTGCGCAGGTCCGAAACGGCCAATAAATGGTGATGGTGACTTCTTGTCCTCCGCAACCAGCGTGGTCCGTACAGTACACAGAGAGCCAGATCTTGACGAGGAGGGTAGTGTGCGAGCTAGACCCTCTGTATCACTGTCTGCAGATGAGCGTGCATACACTGTGACACCGTCTAGTTCCTCCGCATCGCTAGAGGGTTCAGCGTCGACCTCCGCGAGCTCCTCGTCGTCAAGGAGACAGATTTGGAGATCCTTGGGCCACCCACCCTGTGGTTCTTCCGTGTTCCCGAAAGTGATTGTCCAGAATTCGGTAAATGCTTCCCTAGCGACCTTAGGTTTGTCATCCCGGCCAATGAAGACAGATTGGAGGAGAGGTGAGACGGTTTCGAGGACCTTAAGGGTACGAGGAAGTTCCTGAATGCCCAACAAGGCAGTTTGATAAAGAGGCAACACGTCCAACGCGTATTCGTCGCGCGTAAAAACGTAATACTCATCTGACAACCAAGCAACGACACCGTCCCGAACGAGTTCC
Organism: Brasilioporus rufonigricans; assembly: GCA_038089195.1. Taxonomy (NCBI): domain Eukaryota; kingdom Fungi; phylum Basidiomycota; class Agaricomycetes; order Boletales; family Boletaceae; genus Brasilioporus; species Brasilioporus rufonigricans. Next base: position 24,541 of record JBBPKJ010000324.1, read on the forward strand.
AGTAGATTCAGACGCAAGTCCACAGGACACGCGTCGACCGCACGCGTGAGAGATGCGATAAGCCACATGGATGGTTTCAGGTTGCGTGGTTCTGGCGGGTACGTCGAAAGTAGAGTGTCGTTGACAAGTTCAAAAAGGTTGCCAGGAAGCTCTCTTATGTCATCTATTTCACAATGTGATAAGAGGAGGTCGGCGACGCGAGTCGAAGAAGCAAAGGCTGGACAAGGGGATCGCGCCACCACGCTGGCAACATGGTCCAATACCACCATCGCATCTGTCCCGTTATCGTTTGCCTTGTTCATTGTATGTCTGAGGAACCCATCCCATACACCAAATTCATCATTGTTAAGCTCCCAAGTACTGCGTTTGCTGTCGGTTATTGATAAGTGATGCAACGGGTATAACCAGAGGACTTACTCAAATGGTACACCAAGCAGGATGGTTGCACTCTCCCACGATGCCTCACTGTCCGCGGTCCACGACTCCACAAAGCAACCCCATACTAGGCTCTGTACTCCAGGTTCGTATGCCGTGGTAGCATAAGATTGCGACCGCTTCGCCCAGAACTTCTCCAACTCCTCGAGGTCGCAGACGACCAGGATCTCTGAGCACAATTTGGCCCACTCCTCCCTTGCGGTATCGGGAGCATCAGTTCCCCACACGAATTCGGATTCCTCCTCGACAAGGCATTCCAATAGCTTTGCACCACCCGCATAAAGCAAATGGCTCGGAAAGATGTCTCGCATGGACGCCAAAAGTTCTCTGACAACACCGAGTTTCACTGCAGAATTGGACCTCGCCAGCACCCCTTCGGCTGGCTTGTGGTTTGATTCAGATCCAATCTGCGACGAAGTTGGACAAACGGGCGCGGCGAGGTCTAGTCGTGAATCCAGGAGAATATTTGCAAGGATGCTAGCACATTTACAGGCAAATTCGATGATACCATCATGGTCGTCATTGTCTGAGGCCAGGAGATCAATGAGATGGTCGGAGAACGTCAATGAATGGTTACCAACCGAGAAGGACGGTCACGTTGGATTTCATTAGACCATTCCAAGTTGCGAGTGTCTCAGGCTAGCCCTGCTCATGAGCGAGGAATTGTACGAACTAATGAAACTTACGGGCAGAGAATGATCATCAGGCATCCTCAAACAACCCAGAGTAGCCTTCCAGATATCCATCAATCCGTTGAACACCCAATCCCTCGATAATTGATCACGAGTCAAAGGTCGAATATCGTCCAACTGCGGGCATTCATCGAATATCGGTTTCACAGCAGTAGCGAGCGCCTTGTAGTCGACGGTTAGCAACCCAGGATTTGAGGAAAAGAGCGAATGAGGCAACATCTTGTTTATGGACCAAAGTTTGCCGTTGTTCTCATAGTCAACAAGAGTCTTCGTAATATCCATAGCATCCAGAGCAGTTTGGCCACCTTTGTTTAGCATGATCTTGACGAGCCGTAGAGCTTTTCTTAGGCGATCTTCGTCATCGCAATCGTCTCCAAGGAGTGCCGCCACAGTCGAGACTCCCGTGCCCATATCGACCACGGACTTGGATAATTTCCAGAAGCGTTCCTGGGCTAGGTGGGTATCTTCATCCTCCCCAACCTTTTCGTGACCTTCACCACCTTCAGGATAAGGCCCTAAAGGCGGTCGAAGGTATGCCCAAACAATACACCTCCACAGAAGAGTGGCGAGCGCGCGAACAGAGCTCTTCTTGTTGCGCATGGCGAGTGTAAGAAGTGAAGATAAGATACGTTCGAGTCGAACATCCGTGCAAACCAGAGAGCCGAGCAACACGATTAAGGATGCTAGGACACTCAAAGCCCACACAGGGCCTTGTGCGACATGTTGTGGGTCAACGGTATTGAGAGTTATTCGGAGGGTCCGAATGATACTAGGCTCCGCTGCAGGTTTCGCGGGACTGCGGCGGGGAGAAGTAGGGGAAGTGGTCAAGAAGATGGAAACAATATTTGATATGCGGACGTGAATGGATGAGGATGGGAGGCTAACGCAGCCCAACACAAATCCTCCGAGTGCATGGCATGCCTGGGTTCGCAATCCCAGCGTCGGGGCCAATAGGTTCGCTAATATTGATGGTAAAAGTTCGGTGAAAGCGGGAATGAACGTGGCCGGCTGGTGGAGAGACAAGTCATGAACAGCCTGCCGCGACAAGTGAGTCAAGAGGGTCGTGGGTTGTAGTGGATGTAGTATACCTTGAGCCCGTCACATGCCGACCCTTTCTTACCCTCTTTCCCAAGCTCTCCTTCCATGCCACGCCGCAGTGCGAATGCAATCCTGTCACGAGCAGGGAGCAAAACGGTTTCAGGGAGCCGCTGAACCTGTAATAGCCAGATCGATAACGCGCATGTCTTTCGGGCATTTGGAGTAGGTAATTCGTCAGCCATAGGAATGGCTAGTACGTGTGAGAGCATGTCGCGAAGTTGAATATCTACAGAAAATTGAGTGGGCCGTGCGGTGAGTGAGTATTACCGGGACGTACCATCAAATATTTGGTGAAGGGGTTGCAAAGTGAATATGGCACTGAGGAGGCGCAGAACAGCATGAGTTGTCGTGCAAAGATCTCGAGCAAATTTGATTTGGGAAGCTGACATGCCCTGCTTCTTTTTCCTGGGGCTTTGCTTCGGGGAAGGCAACAAACAGAGAGCGTCGTCTTGACACTCCTTTTCGCAGTCCAGGGGGATATCGTCTTCTGGTACCAGATCTGACTTGGGCTCGACAAGTGCCCTATCGAGATCACGACAGACGGCCTGAGTGAACACATGGGTGTTCTTGCGGAGGGGCTGGAAGAGTGGCCACGACGCATCCGCATCGGTTGAGCTCGCAACTGCAGCCCGTAATCGGGCATGGAGGACAGAATAGGCTTCAATGAGATCACGGAGCGTGGCGTCGGGAGAGATTATTTGCTGGACTGGCCTGGAAAGATAGGTGAGATCGACGAGGGGGTCTTCGGGTTCCGGAGTAATCTCTCTCTGGTCCTCCTCTGGAGGCAGGAGGGATGGACGGTCGCGCTTCTTCAGGATGGACTTGGCGGGTTGTTCCACGGACGATCGAAGCGGAAGAGCGGACAGTGTCTGACCATAGGAGAGGATAAAATACTGATTTTGTTGGGCCCAGGCGACACGAGTACCGGGTAAGCGGATAGCGTTGTCGCGGTGGTGGGAGGTAGCGGGAGGTGTAGGGAGAGACATGGAGGCGACGACCAGGAGGGGGTGTCGTCGTCGTCGTCGGGAACAAGGCGCGAACACGCGAGACTGGGACTAAATACGAAAATAATTAATGCCATTAAACGCGCTAGTTTACGCGTCGCGTTCAGTGCTTGGTGCAGTTTGGATGCGGAGATCACGTGATCGCGCCCGTTGCACTCTCGCCAACGTCAAGAAAGAAACACGTCGCATAAACGTGATCGCGCGCCCCCGTTGCGCTCATGGCAGGTGACACCAACCCCGTTTGAGATGTCAAGAAAGAAACATAAATACGCGTCTCTGCTCTCCTCGTTGGCAACTCTCTACCCATAACCATGATCTACGGCACCCGTCTCGTCAGCCTGCTTGCACTCGCAGTATTCTTGCCCCTTTACCAGGCCAAACAGCTCGATGTCTGGTTACCGCAAATCTTATCCCCCAACAGCACCTCTATTTGGGTGGTTGGACAGTGCTACAATGTCACCTGGTATCTCGACACATTCTTGCAACCCCGTACTCCCTCACATCACGCTCTTTGTAGGGATACCAATGACCGCCCTAACAAGATCACCAATGACCACGGCACGATATACCTCGTTAAGGACATGCATATCCAGATTGGTAGGCCTTCATCCCAGATCAACCCAGTGTCAACACTGACCAAGCTCCCAGACCATCTCCTGGCTAGCAACTTCAGTCTCACTGCTGGGCAAGTCGAAATCGATGTCCCTTATGTCGAACCTGGAGAATACAAAATCGTCTGTAAGTCATTCCGCGTGAGCTACATTGTCGTAACTTCCTTGACTTTCTCCCAAAAGTGATAGGTGATTCTGGTAACGATAGTGAACCCTTCGAGATCGTCTTTCAGTGAATCTAAATGAGGTTACCGGATGCCTCATACATGATACCCAATCAATGCAAACGTCTTATCTGGACTTGAGCTGCATGTTGGTCAATGAATGACATTTGTTATAACTCTGGCTCGATGCCATGGTCCCGTTTTTGAAACGCTTTTATCTCTTTGATACCAAGTACATTCAGTTACTATCGTTTTAGATGGATCGAGCTATGTCTGCCCCTCGGAATAAATAAATTGACCCATCAGATCAAGTCGGTGCAAACTCGTCCAGTGTGACACTGCATCTCAACTGGTCATGCCCGTCACAAGAACGTTCTAAGGCCCATCTCGCCGAACAATCTCGATGGAAAGTCGTCCATTTCCTAACGAGATCGAAAGGTGAGGCCGAATGCGTATTCCTCCAACGACCTAGTCTGATGACCAGTCCAACGACCTCAGAGAACGACGACGTCGGTACCAACATGGCTTGAATAGATGAAGAAACTAATTCTCCGTGGGTCGTCCAATAGACTCGGAGGACCTTGAG
>JBBPKJ010000325.1:0-29120 GCA_038089195.1 Brasilioporus rufonigricans
CCCTAGAATTTCGTCTCTACGTCGTAGGAACTTTTCCGTGCCTGATTCGAGCAGACGACCACCACAGAAGGGTATATCGAGGCAGAGCCTGGATTGATCTTCATCAGCGACAGTAACCGATACAGCGAACACCCTTACCAAATCGCGTGAAGCTGATCCCTGAGATGAGACATGGCCTTCCTCCGGGTAACGAATTCTTTCACTATATCTATGTTTCGCTCATCACCAGCTTCAAACCCAAGGCTGTCATGAATCACGATTCGGTTGTTCTTCGAAGAGACAAACTCTGTATTAATGTCAGCCATACCACGGCTAGTTTCCGAGGCGTGCTTGAATGGAAGTGTGAGGTGAGGACCGTGTAACCCACATAGTTGAATCACTCACGACGTTCTCGACGCCAAATACTTTGTTGATCAATGAAGTTTTACCAACCCCCGACTAGAACAAGATAAGTATATTTCCATCCCCAAGAAGATTGATAATTACATTCCCGATAATCAACAGTCGGAAACTATAGGCGAGGCGAGTCTTAGCGTATAGATCAACTAAGGTGCGACTCACTATGAACAAGACCGAATGATCGAAGTCGTAGTTGCAAGCAACTAGCCAAACGCATATAGGACGAGCATGAATATTTGGTACACCACACACCGATTGGCAAGCAACCATAACCTCAATCTTCCTCTCCTTTTTCCGATATACTATTGAAGATAACGAGGGATATACGACGCCGTGGAAAAAAAAACCCACGTTTCACGCCTTCTTCATCGTGACGTATACGTTCGACGTCACGTAGGTTGATATCAATGGAGATGTCTTCTACTCGCCTCTGCCACATTGATGGCCAACTACAGTTGACTAATACGGAAATGCGGTCATCAGGGCTAAGGGCACTGAAAAGTGGTCAATGCGTTGGGCAGGCACGCAGCTATATGGGACGTCTTACAGAGGCCCCGAACCAAATTCGATTCGGTGTACGCGACCTTCACATATGGGGTTCGGAACATCGTCTACTGACTCGTTGTTCTTCCTCAGTTTGATGGATTCGATTACTTTGTGGGAATCCTTCCCAAGACTAATGACGATGGCTAGCGAAAATGAGCTGAACACCGTTAGTTTTTACTATGTAGATATGAGCGCACTTGATACATTTAGCGTTGAAGAGTGTGTGTCCTGAGAGGCGGAATCATCGCCAGACATGATTTGGTGCCGGGACAAAAGTGAGGGGGCCAATAGATAGATGGTAGGGAGAAAGAGAGAGGCGCTTCACAATCGCTGGGAATGCGTTGTGTGCATGGCACATAGTTTAGCACCGGTTCACGTGTTGGGTGTTCTGAGCGCTTGAGAGTAGCGCCAGCTTCTCGATAGAGGCGGTGGCGAACCCTCCAGTGTAATTTACGACGGATGGGTGGTCCAAGCAACCACAGAATGTATAGACTAACCTGTGTAGTGGAGCATAGTGAAGCTACGTTGAAGTATTGGCTTGGTCAACACAAAGAACGCCCGTGTCACTCGGCTCGTTTCACATCCCCGACACGGTGGTCACAAGCACGTGGCCGCTCTATACCGCTCACCGCAAACTACTCCTTGCTGCGTTGCATGTTGAATGCCGCCGTCAGCTCGTCCTCATAGCCCAACTTCCCCCATATTGACGGGCGAACATGTCTCCCTCACTCGCTTCTCTCACTCGTCATCCAATGACTCTACTGAAGTCCTACGAAACCTCGAGCTCACGGACGGGCCCATGTTAGCATCGACGGCAACAAAACACGCCCGACAACGATCCTTTTCATTTTCTGGATTCGACTTCCAGGCGGATTTACTCCCGCTTAGTGAAACCGTCAGCGAGGCGGACGCCTCGTTCAGAGAAAATCCCGGAGCAGAGAAGAGCATCAGTTTGGTACACGGTATGAGTCTTTCGTTGTCCTTAACGTTTCTGTGTTGTTAGATGGTCGAGCATCAGGTATCGGACTCGTCGTTGGATTGCAGGTGGGTCACTCCCAGTCCAAATTAATACGTTGAGGTGACTGTCGCGCTAGATTGGCTCTGGGATATTGTATGATTGGCTTGCGCTCCGCCGTCCTTCTAAAACTGATGGCGCTGGGCAGTTCTTCGCCAGGTGTCATTGTTGCAAACACACATAGCGTTGGGGCGAGTCTGATTGTTTGGCTTGTATCTGGATTGCTCGCATGGACGGGCGCAAGTAGTTTCGCGGAGCTTGGGTATGATGAATCTCACCCGGGTGACCTTCTTACTCAACCATGCACAGGTCAAGTATACCATTGGACGGCGGTGCACAGGCCTATTTAGCATATGCCTATGGACCTCTCATATCATATCTCTTTGCTTGGACCGCAATTTCTGCATTAAAGCCAGGTTTGTGATGAGTTTGATCTTCTTTCTCAAATACTTAACTGTCAATGTACAGGCAGCATTGCGGCTATTAGTCTAATCTTTGCTGAATACCTCAACCGACTAATGTGGCACATTACCCGTGACCAGGTGTCACCCGACAGCATCCCACAATGGTCTATCAAACTTACCGCCGTCATTGCAGTGCTTCTTGTGGCTATCATCTGTTCCGCGACACGGAATACAGGGACGAGAGCTTCCGTCTTGTTTACTACTCTCAAGGTGCGGTGGCTTTGAGGTAGTAATGATCTGCAACTAATAAATGGTCCATTCTTTCAATTATGAAAGGTTGGTGCATTAGTACGTTCCTTTCTTTTTGTACAGAAGCGTGGGGTGCGACTACCGCGACCATAGATATCGATCATTATTCTGGGTTTGGTACAATTGGCTAGAGGACGAGCTTCAGGATCGTTCAAAGGACCTCTATTCGACGATTCGAGCAAAAGCCCATCAGCATATTCTCTCGCACTTTATTCTGGTCTATGGGCATTTGATGGCTGGGATCAGGCAAACTACGTTGGTGGGGAAATGATCAACCCAGAGAAAAACATACCCAGAACAATCCATCTTAGCATGGCGATCGTCACCGTAAGTGATATTCCCGCAAAAGCCAGCCCCGTGGCTGACACACACAAAGGTACTATTCCTCCTTGCGAATGTGTCGTATCTCGTGATACTCGACAAGGCAGCTGTAGGCAGTAGTAATGCAGTCGCCCTTGACTTTGGTCGTGCACTCTATGGACCAATCGGTGGGGCCGTATTTGCGGTCTGCGTGGCAGTGTCCTGTTTCGGTGCTATCAATGGTAGTATTTCCCCTCAGCTAGCCATGCCGTCGCTTATGCAAAGTAAAAAAAGTGTCGACGTTCACGGGTGCACGGATCATCCGAGCCGCAGGACGAGAAGGATTCCTCCCCGCTATGTTCGGCAAGCTGAACAAGTCACGAAGGACACCCGTAAATGCCATCCTGCTACAAACGGCAATGTCAATCGCGTTCATCGTCATTGGGGGTGGGTTCCGGTCTCTGGTCAACTTTTCGGTGGTAGCGTCTTGGTCGTTCCTCTTTTTAACTGTGCTTGGGCTCGTCATACTCCGGGTGAAAGAGCCGAACCTCGAGAGGTACGACTACCCGATACTTTTTATTGGACTGCTCCTGACGATGTTCAGACCATACAAAACATGGGTCATTACGCCGCTTATATTTTGTGCTGTTGCGATATTCTTGTTGTGCATGCCAATCATTGCGGCGCCGCTTGAAGCCGTTGCGGTCCTTGGTGCGTACATTACCTGATCTTTTCTTGGTAGGCATGCGAGCGGGATGATTTGATAGGCTTCATACTTGCCGGTGTACCAGTGTACTATCTCACGCATAGAGAAGAACAGGCCAAGCTTCCATTCTTGTTGAGTGAGTCCCTTTAAATGCGTATGACCTATGAATAGCTCAGACGTTCGTACACTTGATAGATTTTCTTGGGACCCTTTTCGATCGAATACGAGGGCGACCAAACGCAGGTGCTGGATGGCAAGCGGTGTCTACCGAGTCAGACGAAGTTGAAATGCGCACGAGTAGTAGATAACAATCATGACGAACAAGAGCCGGGACGAACGTTTGGCACGTTCGCGTTGTTATGGGGAACAGTCGGATTATTAATATTTCGGGTATGCTCTATCAGTAGGATGCTTAACCTGTCGCGAAGCCCGGAGTGTGAGATTTTGCGCGAAGAGCGGCGAACGTGATCGAAAAAGCAGTCGGGATTTCCGTAGAATGATGGTTGTCAAGTGGGATCGCGCAATCGATGTGTACTGATTCGGAGGCGTGATCTATGGTATATAAAGGGTCTACTATATCGTATTTGCACCATCGTCTGATCATCTGTTTGCAATCCATATCTACTACGACCATGGTACGTGGACAGGCGAAAAGAGCGTCGAGATCGGATGCTGATGCAACTGTCACACTACACAGGGCGAATACGAGTTTAATGTCAAGGTAGGGTGTACAAGACTTGGGTCGTAGTAAGAATAGGGTGGATGATATCGTACCTAGATGACATGTGGAGGGTGTTCCGGGGCCGTCGAGCGTGCACTGGCCAAAGTGGAAGGTAAGTGTGATTGTTGTGATGAGAGCCAAACGGGAGTTGAGGGTGCCTACAACCACAGGGATCACGTACGATGTGAGCCTCGAGAAACAGACGGTGGTTGTGAAAGGAGATGTACCGTACGAGACGGTGTTGGAGAAGATCAGGAAGACGGGCAAGGAAGTCAGTCGTGCCTTTGGTGCTTTCTTTAGCTCTTCTGATCAATTCGCACTGCCAGGTGACGTCCAGCAAGGTGGTCGCGCCGGCGTAGTTGAGAGTGCCTGTGTACTGTTAAGCGACAAATATATCTGCGCTTTGCACGTGAGAAGGGATGGCGTCCCCGTCGTTAGTATAACTCGAGCAGCTCCACCCTCGGACGATGCTGCAGTAGCTCCTCTCCATGGATTCCCCTCCACCGTACTCGGACAGTCTGGAATGGATCACAGCCTATCTTACCGTACATTCCCTCAGTATTCCCAGCAGACGCTATTCCTTCCTTCTCTGGCTAGCAGTTGTCCTCATATTCCTCGCCTTTGCCGTCCTTCACTGGACTGGTTCCAGTTGCGGCTTGTGTGGTGCCATCTGGTCAAAATGGGCCCTACGCCGTCGGACGTGGCGGAAAAACCATACCCTGGCTGTCGCGCAAAGCACAGACCAACCCCACCGCCAACCCATTTCACTTCCATCGAATGCCCAACTCTTCTCTTTGACTGTCCTTACGTTGGCATCCCTTGCACTCGCTTTCGTCGGCCCGGATTACTTGGCTCCGAGCTTAAAGATCTGGCAGATCCAGACCCGGACTTCGTCTCCGTCTCAGTTGTACGACACGTCGACGTTCTCACCATACGTGCCGCAATACACGATCTCAAAGTCTCTCTGGTCTTCGTCTGCCAGGGTTGGCCAGATCGCGTTCGCACTTCTCCCGCTTTGCGTCCTCTTCGCCCTCAAGGCACCTCCCTTCGCCGTATTTGCCATCCCGTTCATGATACAGCTATATTTTGACAAACTCGCTTGGTTGCACAAATGGACTGGAAGGCTCATATGGTTTCTCACCTCCATGCACGTCGCACTCTGGAGCATCCAGTTGGCCAGGGATGTCAACCCATCCACCGGTCGCGTCGCATATGTCCATGCCTGGTCTTATACTCCCTTCATATGTGGTTGGGTTGTACGTAGACTCGTCCTCCTTTTTTAGCCAGCATACTTATTCCATTACAGGCCTTCGCCCTTCTCACATTAACTATCCTTCTCTCCCTACGCCCCATCCGGAGGCGGTTCTATGAACACTTCTATATCTCGCATCTATTCCTCGTCCCCTCTATGCTAGTCATGGCGGGATTGCACCACCCGACTGTCGCGTGGTGGTGTTGGGCGGCCCTTCTTCTCTGGATCGGTGAACGTCTTTGGCGGGGAACCTGGTGGATCTACGCTAACGGCATCATCGGCGGAGCAACCTGTGGATCGTCACCTTCTTCATCGAATTCCAAGAATTCACCACAGGACGCCTGGGAAATGGGCCATGTTCATCATTCTAGTGTTGCCTCCTCCACTCTAGCGCCTCCCCCTTCGGATGGACGGGCTCCCAGCCCCCTCTATGACCACTATCTTCATGATGATAAGAGTCACATCTCTGCCAGTCATGGCGCACCCACAACTCGACCTCCTGCATCTCTTCCGCATTCGGCTGAACGAAACCTTTTCAGGACGTCGATCTCCAGTTTACCATCCCCTTATATTCCACCTCCCGGTTATGTGCACGCTGAACTTTTGTCAGGACGCACTGTTCGCCTACGCCTCGTTACGCCGGGCTACTTACCATGGTCGCCAGGTCAACACGTCCTCCTCAACATCCCGTCCGTCTCTCGGTTCACTTCTCATCCGTTCACATGCGCCTCTGTTTGTGATGAAGGAGCGCCAACTGATGCAGGTCGGGTAATGTTATTTCTAGTGCGCGCGAAAGGCGGTTGGACACAGGATCTTTGGAACCTCGTGTCCCGATTGACAGCGGAACGGTCTAGGAGCGAATCTCCCGTACTTTCGTCAGTCAATTTACCGAAGAATGGTGTCCTTTTACGCGCGTATGTCGATGGACCGTTCGGGAGTGCAAAGCGTGCAAGGTGGGGGAATTACTCAAGCGCGGTCATCATCGTCGGTGGTTCGGGTGTCAGCTTTGGTTTGTCCCTCTTGCAGTACATGTGTATGTGCTTGGCGGGAAGGAACGGAAGACACCTCGGAGGACGTCCTGGCGGCTGGGGGTGGAAGGGCGCAGATCTGCAGCACGTTCGGTTTATTTGGCTCATCCGCGAATACAGTAAGTCTAGTTTGTTGAGCAAGAGTGGATGAGCTAAGCTGACTTACATCAGGTCATGTTCAGTGGTGTGCTTCTGTCCTACGCCGCTGTATGTCCATTGTTCCTTCCTCAGCTCTTCAGGTTGACATCTTTGTCACAAATTTTAAACCTGTCCCTCTGAAACACCCTTCCCCCCTGGTCCCCCCCCGCGCGCATTTCGATCGCGAACCTACGAATTCTGATGACGACCTTCAGCCCCCTCATCCGAATTTCATTCGCGAGGATCCTGGACATCGTCGCTCAATTTCTATAGAATCCATAGAGAGCCACGAAAGCTACGAGAGCGACGTCGATCTCAGCTACTATCTTGGTGAATCCCCCGAAGATGAGCCACCCGCAGATGACATTCGTGTTGCACACGAGGCGAATATATTAGATCTCACCAACTTCGATGGTGATATTGATATGGCGTCACCTGGAGATGTTTATCTTAGCCATAGGCTGAAGAAAGAGGGCAAGTTTCGGCGATTGCAGACTCATAGGCTCTCTGCTACAGGGGGGGTGAAACAAGATGGTCGGTTATCACGCCCCCTGGCTTTTAGCGAGCCTCGGACTCCTCGACTTGTCCAAGATCCACGCCAAGCCTACCCCGATCAGTATATAACATCTTCACGACTGTCGCGTGTACCTCAACCACCAAGCACTTTGACGATATCTACTCAGACGACAGATAAACACCGTCCAATTTCACCGCTGTCCGAACGACTACGCTCGCCTTTGTCCGAGGCAGATCTAATTTCGCCGCTTTCTCATCACTCAGACTCGTCGCTCGTTTCTCATTTACCATCGAATTTGGTACCTCCATCCTTTGACTTCCCGTCGACGCTCTCAGTCGACGCTGTTCATAGCGGCCTGGCGTATCCTGCCAAAAGCCATCATGACGTCAAGCCCGGACTTGGCAAGTTGCATGCGATTCAAATACCGTCCTTGACGACCGACGTACACGTTCCCCAGTCCCGTTCTAGTCTCTCGTCACTGACACCGGGTAGCTCTGACCCCCACCTCCCGTTCCGGATGGATGAACAAGAAGCGACGGACGTTAACGTCATTTCTGAGCACGCGAGACTTGGGAAGCCCAAGCTAGATAAGGTGATCGCGGACGAGGTGCAGGCGTCCAAGGGGGCTGTCGTCGTTGCGTGTCAGTGGACTCACTTCCTCTATGTCATTTACCGTGGAGGAAGCTAACGACGTGCATTGTAGGTTGCGGACCCACGTCTCTCAATGCGTTGGTACGCAAGATCGTCGCCGCGCAGATCGATCCCGGGCGGATACGCAAAGGCGACATGCGTGGCTCTGTCACGCTCGTGTCTGAGGAATTCGAGTATTGATTACTGCCTCACGCCGTCCAGCGACGCCTTGTTTCGTGCGGACGGTTTTTATACGTTTCTTTATTTTCTTCGACGTTCGTTTTGTGATATACTTTGGGACGATTCATCACGTTCACAACCGTTGATATCGGTATCATACACTACATTTCTCGAACGGCGTTGGATATTTGGGATGTTTGCATTATCATTATCGTGGACTAATCGTTGCATCACTGGACGGATAGTAACTGGATTTGTAGTGCTCGTGTGTTGTAGGCACGTAGGCGTTGCACGCACTTTTTGTACTTTGTACAGGAGAGGCTGGCAGCACATCACACTTGTCTGACTGGATGGTTCACGACCTAGAAACATATCGTATCGAGCTCTCAATAAGTACAAGTCCAGCAGAGACGATCCTCTTTGGTCACGTCACCATCAGTCCTACCGCTCACCAGTGTCGGTCGGCCACTTCTTCCACAGCGACGATTCTTAACGGCTGGGAAAATAAAAAAAGATGTCCATCAGTACAATTGAAATAGTATATGTTGAAGTCTATTTGCCAGGAATGCGTATTTATTATGGAAGGAAACATCAGCGACCTGAATAGGGTATGAGCTTACACGTTAATGTCGTCGTATTCCTTAGGTTGGCGCATCATGTTTCCATCGTTTACGGCGCTGCGATTTTGCGTACAGCCCCTTATCCATGTCCATGTCCGAGTCTACGTCCAGCTTTCTTTTGTCACCAGCGATGCCTTTGGAAGGTTTGGGCTCCATCTGGTTCTTGTGGTGTGTTTCGTCGGGCTCCAGTTCGAACAGGCGCGCAAGTTCGTTTATGCAGAGTCTAACCTCGCGTGCAGCAGTTTCTAACGCGTCGAAGCAGTTCTTGCTGTTATGATCTCTGCCGTTGACAGAATGCATTGATATCTTTTGCGGTCTGGGTCCTACGACGAGCGGCGCAAGGAGTTGCCTGTCCCTCATGGCATTGGCGTCGCGTTCGCCGACATAGCCGGACATGACATCGTCACCTTCACCGGCGAGAGTGCGGCGCGTTTCAAGTGTGGCGAGGGATGCGAGGCGCTGTTTGTCGTACACGGCGTTGACATCTCGTTCTTCGGCGTAGGCAAGTACGCATATGACGGCCTTTGCTGGCGGATGCGGAGCGCGTGGATACGTTTGCGTCCTGCAAGTCTGGCGTGATTATATCGATTGGCTCGATTGCGGGGAGTAACGTCACTCACGCGTTAGCCGGTGGCTCCACATCCTCCCCTGGTCCAGAGGCAATCTCGACGGGCGCTTTCGCGGGAAGGGACTGCAGCGCGCGAGCTCAATCCTTCTGTTGATTCCCTTGAGTCAGGTTGGCCGTGCACATCGCCGTTTGCGACGCGCGCGACCTTTTCGTGTCGTCCCTCGTCCGTATCCGAGTTCGAGTTTGCGCGTCTCTTTCTTTTGTTATCTGCAGCATGGAAGGAGAGGTTAGGTTTCTTCGTCTCCCTTGGTTCGGTCGTGGGCTTCAGTTTGTCCATATCGAGCGACGCGAGGAGTCGCTGGTTGTGATGTTGGCAGCACGTTCTTCGGCGTAGCTGGGTATAGGTGTTATAGCCCTCCGAACGGGCAAGAAGATACTAAGCTGCGAGTATCCTGGTGGTCTGAAGCCGTGCTCGTCTATACACAGGAACAGACGGTCTACTACATTCGAAGGTCTCTCGAGTCGTTCCCTGTTTTGGAGTCCGAACATCCCATGGCGCGTTTCCTTCGATTCGGTCGCCAGCTTTAATCTCTCATGGGACGCGTCCGAGTATCTTCGATGGTCTGAACGCCATGACGGGAGGTACGAGGAGTTGCCAATAGCTCGCGCCGTTAGTGTTATGTTCAAGTTCATCAATCCCCGTACACGTGAGCCACTTCAGCCACCGTCAGTTGGGTTGCCTTGTCAGCCTCGTCTCTAATGGCGATTGTCTATGTTGGGAAACGAAGAATGAGAATTCCCGTCAGTACGACCAAAATGATCGGTCAGGTCAACTTACCAGAAGTGCGTATTTACTATGGAACAAGACACGAAATGATGTACAGGAGGGTATATGCGCTGACCTTGCACGCCAACGCCGTCATCCGCAACCCTATGTCGATTCTCTGGGTCAGGACATCACGCTCTGGTCATTCGCGATGTCTTCTGTGGTGTCGGCTCCGCGACAAGTGACCCGAGGAGCTGCCTGTCACATACACTGTTGGCGTCGCGTTCGTTGGCGTACCTCAGCATAGTGGAATCATCTTTATAGTAAAGATGACGACGAGAATATCTCCTGGATGCCTTCCGTGAAAAAAATACTTTGGCGAGCGGCGTGAGGAGCTGCCTATCGCGGAGGATGTTGGCATCACATTCTTTACCGAGTACGGGTCTTGTGGTCTTCACCGGCGACAGTACAGCACGTTGACGAGTTCTAGTCCGACAAGTCCGACAAGCTCGTCAGTGCTGACGTCGGTGCGAGGGGTACAGCGTCACTCACGCGCTGGGTTGCTTCACGTGGTCCGCTGGTCTAGAGGCATCCTCAGTGGACACTTTCACAGAGGGCTGCGATGCGCCACGAGGCAGCTCGACGCACGCCATCCCGCCCACAAGCCCACACGCGGTATGCGTGACTTGCTTTCGACCTCCTGGCAACCTCCCTGGTGAGGACACTTCGTTCTCAATGCGTACGACCCCGCTGTATGGGTTCCTGTTTGCACTCCGGAGACGCGCGCTCTTTCTGAGTGGAATCTCGTCCACATCCGAGTCCGAGTCAACGCTTTCCTTTCTTTTCCGACTTGGGTTGCGAGAGGAGGTGAGCTCGAGTTTCTTCTGATCGTTATAGCATGTCCCCTTTGATTCGGTCATGAGCTTCAGGTTCTTCGAACGTGCGGCGAGTAGGTCGACGATCTGATCAAAGGTGAGGCCTGTGAGGACGGGACGTTTTTCGGCTTCGCTGTCCATGGGATATTATGGTCTTTGGCAGGGAGGATATTGCGAGTGTTCTGGGTAGTCTAAATTCACAACCTAGTGGTCAGCGTGCGGTTGTAGTGCTCGTTGCGTGTTTAGACATACTACCTTGTACTGGAGACTAGAAACCACCTTGCGAGTGGAAATACTAAAAGACACTTTGAGCGAAGAGAACGGGACGGTGAAAAGGAAAGAAGGTTCCGTGACGTACATTTGTCATGGCCTCCAATGTCACTGTGTTTCCAGACAATGGTGCTCGTCTGCAAACCCTCGCTCTTCTTTCGCTTTTCGGCCGTGTCCTCGTCGCAGCGCTCGTCATATCGTCGACATACCTGCTGACTTTGTTCGACAGCTCTCCACGGCTTATCCTCAGCAACACAGCACCATGGATTTCTTCGCTGCTTCGTTGGGACGCGTTTCACTTTGTACACGTCGCGCAACAAGGTCATGCGTATGAGCACGCATGGGCCTTCTTTCCAGCACTCCCGTTCATCATGCGCGTGTCCGGGCGCTTGCTCTCGCGAGCAGGGCTCAGCTCTCCGGATGTGGCTGCCCCCCTCCTAGGCAGCGCCGTGTTCGCTGCGCTGCTCGATTCCACCTGGGTCCTCTACCGTCTCTCGCTCTACCATCTTCATTCGCCGTCTGCCGCGTTCCTGGCTGCCGTGCTCTCCCTACTCTCCAGCAGTCCCGCCACCCTACGATTCGCGCCGTACAGCGAACCATTCTTCACCTATTGTTCGTACCGTGGCATGTGGGCGTGTGCACGCGAGCGGTGGTTTTCCGCGTCGATGTGGTTCGCGCTTGCGAGCGCATTCCGGTCCAATGGGCTCTTTCTCTCCGGGTTCATCGTGTGGGGCATGCTCGTGGTACCGTATCTGTCTGCTCGGAAAGATCTCGTGAGTGTGTATGTGCATACGTTCGGTATGCTCATGTCAGGCAACCCCCTTCCAGCTTATGCCAGGTCGGATATTGTACTGCATCGTTCTCGTCGCGATCCCACTCATCCCATTCGTTCATCACAACTACAAAGGCTACGTCCTCTTCTGCACATCCGCACCGGACCGTCCGGGGTGGTGCGACCAGGGCTTGTTTCCCTCGATATATGCGCATGTCCAACGCGTGTATTGGAACGTTGGGTTCTTCCGCTATTGGACCATGTCCAACATACCCAACTTTATCCTCGCCCTACCCGTCCTGTTGAACGTGTACGCGTTCTGCGTGTTCTATCTCTCTCGATTACCCCGCATATGCCCGCTCCTGTTCGTCCGCCGCTCGCCATGGCGTGGAAAGCCATCGTACTCCACCAACCCCAAGCTAACGCCAACTGAACGTGAATCTCCTTCGCTCTTCCTCGCACCCTCGCTCCTCCCACACGTCCTCCACGCTCTCGCGCTCACCCTCTTACTCACATTCAACGCACACGTGCAAATCGTGCTCCGCGTGCTGCCCTCGCTCCCGCTCGTGTATTGGGCGGCGGCGCGGTTGCTCATAGAGCATCCCAGATGGGGCAAGGCATGGGTTGCGTGGAGCGTCATATGGGGCGCGGTGAGTTGTGTACTTTGGGCGGTGTTTCTGCCTCCGGCATGATGCATGTTAGTACGCTGGATGCCCATTTATGTATATGAAGGAAAAGGGTCGAACTTTTGCTGAGCTGCTTTTGGCGATATCTCGATGTTAATAGGGCGCTAACCACGTGAGTCGCCGTTTTATGTTTGCCGGGGCTTTTGACAAGACGAGCATGGATAGATATGACCCTATCGGGCTCATGTTTCTAGAGATATTAAGAAGTTCATTTCTACTTCTTTCTGGATATCACCACCAGGGTTCTATACGGGTATTCAAACACATCCTTACTTTCGTCAATCCAGACCCTCCCGTCACCCCTGGTCACAATGGCTTTAATATCCTCGACGACCTTCTCCTTCTCGTCGGGTGGAAGTACGGAGATATAGCTCTTACTTAATGCGCGGTCGACACATATCTGCTTCGATGTGGCTACGTGGTGTACCCATACCTTTTCTTCGGGAGGTTTGAAATTTTTGTTGTAGGTTTCTGTAGAGAAGGCCTGACGCCAGAGGCCTAGCCGGAACTGGGGCGTGCCTCTCTCGTGGATCTCAATGCGGTCACGTATCTGGGCGACCCAGCCTGCGGCATCTCTAAGGATTAATTAAGTCGAGATCAACATCGAGGCGTAATCTGGTTACCTGTCCTCCAAGTTCCATATAAAAGCCACCGCTCCACTCGGCTTGAGGATCCGAGCAAACTCTGCACATGCTTTGTCGTAATCGGGACACCAGTGGAAAGCCTGAGGGACACGGGATCAACAGATGGTCTCACTATGACGTAGGCCGCAGACCTGGGCAATGATAATCAAATCCGCCCAACCATTTTCGACAGTTGGAACATCGTCGAACGTTCCGTTACTGATGGTCACGGCGTCATGCGCGACTCTTTGTTTGAATACCTCTCGCATTCCAGCACTGGGTTCGATCGCCTTTAGAGAGGCGATCCTTGTTTCGTCATCCCTGTCTGCCAACAAAGCACGGGTAAATAATCCTGTTCCGGTGCCGATTCTGCAGCGCGCTTTGTCAGCTCTTGGCCGCGGATGGAGATGACCGTGTTTCACTTACTCGACAATGTTTAGTGGTGTTGTGGTGTCCACGGCCCTCTTGATGAAACGAATACTGTCTTGTGGGTATGAAGGTCGGGCTCTGACGAAATATGTTAGCCTAAGCAGGCTGCCCACGAAAGCGGGTACCTGTCATATAACTCGTTCGTTCCGGCAGCATACCCGACCTGGGCGACGGTATGTACGTTGGCGGACATGATGTGCGCGAGCGTTGAGGGATTTCGAACTAGCGGGGTGGCCCAGCGGCGTGCGATTGACTGCATATGATGAAACCTCGTGCATTATAGGCAAATGCGGCACCGCGAGGGAGCCACGTTGGCGGGAGTCGTGGGAGCAGGTGTAACGCCGCATGTGACCATCCAGCATTGGTCACTTGGTCGACATTTTCTCCAAGTTGCTGCGGCGGGTGTGATGAACAGGAACACACTGCGTGATGACGTAAATTATTATTAGTGTGGGCTGGAAATTGAGCTGGGCAGAGCGCGCAACGTTCCTTGATATACTCTGTTTAGCTCAGGTCATTCGAGCCCTTGGACGCTAATACCCTTTTCCTTCCCATACAATGTCCGCTCCCCGAGAGCTCGTTCTCGGGCCCTCCAACGGCGTCGTCACCACCCTCGCCTTCACAGACACCTCCCTGACCGTTCACTCGCGTTCGACCACTGACACACCCAAATATCATTCGTTTCTCCTCGCTTCCTCCACCAAGCCCTGTCATTCCCAGGTTCCCCTCCACAATGTCGTCGCTGCCGCCGTATCCGGCTCTACCGTCGAGGTGTCCTACCTGGCACGCACCGCAAAGCAATGTCTTCATATGAAACAGGTCCGAGGCGACGTGCTGGATCAAAACGCTGCTTTAGCCATGGAATGGTGCACCTCGATCACACAGCTTGCATACCAGGGTTCGCAATTCGCCGATCCGGTTGTTCCTTCATGCTCACCGTCTTTCTCCGTTAAGGCGGCAATCCTTGCAAGAACTTGAAGATCTTCATTAATCCCCGTGGTGGCCCCGTAAGTTTTTGCCATTCTTTGGATCGCCTCTTACTGACGATTGGTAGGGGAAAGCGTGCCAGATTTTCGACAAAAAGGTCGAGCCGATACTGCGGGCAGCTGGGTGCACCCTCGACGTCACTCGTTGGTTCTTTTCTTCGTTTTCTCATGGCTGCCCGTGTTGACTACCGCACCAGTCACGACGCGGCCTGGTCATGCCATCGAACTCGCGCAAAACTTGGACCTCACGTACGACGCACTGGTCATCGTCTCGGGAGATGGTCTCGTTCACGAGGTCATGAATGGCCTCGCCAAGCATGCAACGCCCGAGAAAGCATTTTGCATCCCTATCGCCCCGATACCCGCTGGTTCTGGAAACGGTCTTTCGTTAAACATTCTAGGTCTTCATGACGGACTAGATCCTTGTGCTGCTGCTCTCAACGTCCTCAAGGGCACGTATTTTTCACTCTGAAGGATGCGAAGCCATGTCTAAATCTCTCCCAGGTCGACCAATGAAAGTCGACCTGTTTTCGTTCACTCAAGGGAATCAAAAGCGCATTTCGTTCATGTCACAGACCGTCGGTCTCATGGCCGACGTTGATGTTGAAACTGAGCATCTTAGATGGATGGGCGATATCCGTTTTGTCTTGGGTTTCCTCCGTGGAGGTAAGCAAGTCCTGTGCTCTTGGCGCATGGTATAACCTTGTCCTTCGGCAGTCGTGACGCGCAAGACCTGTAAGATGGAGTTTTCTATGAAAGTCGTCGAACAGGACAAGTCACAGATGGTGAATGCATTGCATGCACGTCGAAAAAGCGCGGCCAAAGGTGTACCTCCTGCTTTACCGGCACCCGACATTACCCCTAGTGATGATAAGCAACCCGATGGGACGGACTCTGAAGGAAACTGGGTCAAGTTCGAAAAGCCGATTTTGTGGATGGTGGCTGGCAAGGGTCCATATGTGAGCCGGTGCGTGGATTTCGTTCATCTTGTTCCTGATACTCACTGACACGCTCAGGTCACTGATGCAGTTTCCTGTTTCCCACCCTGATGATGGACTCATCGACATTTCGATACAAGAAATCGTATGTCTTATTCCTCTGAATTCGTCTGTCGGTTTTCTCTAAACAGTCTTAGGTTGGTAGGAGATTCTTGATTGACGCGATACCGGGAGCCGAGTTTGGTCGTTCCTATTGGTTCAGTTCCGTGCGTGTCATCAACCATAGGTGGGAGGCGGCTCATTGATCCTACTTCACAGAACCGATACTTCAAAGCAACTGCGTACCGTGCCAAACCCCTTATGGCGAGTGGCGCGCTGACGATCGATGGGGAAGCATTCCCATTTGAGGAGTTCCAGATCGAAGTCTTGCACCGTCTCGGGACACTGCTGAGCCCCTACCCATACTACGCACCGGACTTCAAGGTGATCGACGTCAAGGGTACCATGCGAGAAACAACATGACCAGCCTACGTATCTATCTGGACTTCATATCTGTACCATCGTGGGGTAATTTTTTGTCGCGATGGGGACGTATAGGAGCTGCTTTCGTCACTTTCGTGCACTCAAGATTGGGCAATCGCTTGTTTCATGTTTAGTTGCTGATGTGTTTAATTCTTGTGACTGCAATAAAAACATTTGACTTTTTTTCGAGTGCCGTTGGCAGTCCAAGCTCGGGGGGGCACGGAGGCATATAAAGCGTGACTGTGACGGGCGCGTGACGGGCGCGGGTCTGTTGAATCATGTGACGTCCCACCTCGCAAGCGGACCTTGAAATGGGGCGAGTGCCCATTCATAAAGCTGAGGTCATGCACGTCGCGTCTATTCAATCACTTTTCCCTCTACCACCACCACCTCGCCCTACCAAGGCCCGCTTCTATAGATAAGACTTCTGGTGCGTGTGCACCGACTCGCTCGTGCGCGGACGACGTTCACACTCGATTTCTACAGGTCACATATCTTGTACATTTTGTAGATTCGCAAATGGGACCCAAAGTGAGTCAAGTGTATTGTTCTTGCTGATCGTGTGTTGACGGGACCCATAGCCAGCATCCACTGCAGGCAAAGCTCCTGCCTCTACCGCCTCCAAGGCACCTGCCAAGGCTGATGCAGGTGCAAAGGCTGCGAAGAAGACCGCCAGCAAGTCTCAACCGGCTGCTGAGGGTGAAAAGAAGAAGCGCCGAAAGGTCCGCAAGGAGACGTACAGCTCTTATATCTACAAGGGTCAGTAACCATACTTGCTTTGTGTCACATGACACTGATTGGCTCGCGTTGTATAGTCTTGAAACAAGTACACCCCGATACGGGTATCTCGAACAAGGCCATGGCCATCTTGAACTCGTTTGTGAACGATATCTTTGAGCGGATTGCAACTGAGGCATCCAGTATGTGGCATTTTTTTGTTGATATTCTCTTGGTCTCATTACTATTTGTGCTATGCAGAGCTCGCTGCCTACTCCAAGAAATCTACTATCTCGTCTCGTGAGATTCAAACCTCTGTCCGCTTGATTCTTCCCGGTGAGCTTGCGAAGCACGCCATCTCTGAGGGTACAAAGTCTGTCACGAGTACGTATCGAGTACTACTTGTCCTGTGTCGTGGCTGATGCACTGTCCACCAGAGTTCTCTACCGGGTCGAAGTAAAATTTATCTATCTGTGGTGTATCGCTATGTTGTTACTGTACTTTCCGTTTATTTGAGATACCTTTCCTCAACCGTGCTAGCGCAATCTTTGAGTGCTTGTGAGTGAGGTATATTTGCTGTGATTGTCCGTGAGGTGTGGTCGACTTTACCTCCGCTGATCCTACTGCCTCTTTCTCCGCCATCACATCGATCCGCTGTGCGAGGGGAGCTGTACGACTAGAGTGCGCTTGGTCCTCAGTACTTGTTCAATGACCGTGGACTCGACGGATGGCCGTCTGCTCCGCCGCTATCAGGTAAGGGAGGGGTTATCCCGAACGGATCTCCCGAGAACCTGCTAGGGCTCACACTCCTCACGAACACATGGAGCAAGGCTACGGCCTAACTCAGCACTCATCGACATCGATAGCTATCTGGGATCCGTCCGATGGTCGGCCTCTAGTTCACGCAAAACCAAACCTGAATCGATCCAGGTTGAACACGACTTTAAACGACTAGTTACGATGTTAGTAGTACTTTAAACGTTCCCTCTACCTCGCCTCCTACACGAGCACACCCCGACTGTCCGTTCCCAGTAAAACCGAGCAAGCAAGCGAAAAATCAAGTAAAGAAGAGAGAGAAATATATAAATATAACACAGATGCACATAATTCATGTCCGAGATGGTGTCGTTGTATGTAGCAAGTCTATTTTTGTGTGACGATGCGCATGCAAAAGGACGTCCGAAAGAGTGTCATATGAGCAAAGAACAAGGAGCGGAAGGAGACACATGTCCATGTCCATCTTATGGCCGAGCTGGAGAGCGAGCGACACCGTCAGAAAAACGCAACGAAACATCAAGGCGGGGTACGTACCAAGCTGTTCCTTGCGGTAAAACCAAAAGTAGCCGAGTACAATGACGAGCTGGCATATGAGTGCGATCCAAAACGGCGCAGAGGCCATCGGACTGCCCGCGATGCCTTTGGAGAAATCCCAGGTGCCGGCGTTGGGGAACACCGTCCCGGGCCCGATCGCGTTGGGCGCCGTCGCGCGAGCGACCATGACGCAAATTGCACCAATGACTTGCGCGAGGACAAGCGTCACGCATACGTGGAGTCGGGATAACGTCTGTAGGAGATTGGCATACCGCATTCCATCGTTGAATAGCCTCGTACCTGAAGCAGAATCATACCAAGACCGACACCCTGGACGGCATCCAAGACACCAAGCCAGAGCCACAACGACAGACCGAGGTAAGGGCCCGCAGACCCCGCCCAAGGAATATAGAGTGCAAGTGAAGACGTTCCCCACAAAGTCTACCCCAAAATGTCATCAGTATCTCGCTTCGACGCGCGTCGAACGAAACACTACGCACCTGACACCAGCGCGGGGCACCCAAACCGACCGCGAACACAGGGAGAATCCAGGTATGCGTCTTGCTCAAGTGCATCATAATGAGCATGAAAGCAGCCCAGAGACCGATAAAGAACGTGACGACAAGCAACAGGGTCTGCCACTTGGGTATGGGTACGTTCCAGAGGAAACTCCAGTTTCGACCGTACGGCTAGAATCGCAACCTAGTCAGTGCTGACAACGACACGCAAAAGACGTCGAGATACACACCCCACTGAGCCAATAGTCTCGAAGGACTTCAGATGCAAGGAACCTAGAAGCCGTCGGTGTGACCCTCGGAAACCTCGCACGAAAAAAAGGACGAGCGTACCATAAAACCAACTTTCTCCGGAACAGCGTCCTGAAAAAGTTGGGCACCTTGGGTGGGGTCTGACGATAATATTCTGGGGCGCAACGTCAACAGACGACCTTGTTCCACGTCTCGACCATACGTACCTGGCAGGCCACGGAACAAGAGATACGCAAAAATGAAGCACATAAATGACAACGGCCAAAGGATGAACACGATCCACCAGGGCGTGAGGTGACCAGGTTTCGCCTGGTTGAGCGTGCTTCCCCAGAACCACAAGGCCGCAATCCAGATTTGCTGCGAACCCTGTACGATGCATGCACGCAGCGCCCAGACTTCGGTGGCAGCACCCTATACACCCAAATACGTCAGATACCCCAGACAAACGACAAGGACAACGCTCACCGCTTCCTCTCCAAAGTTTAACCCGAAAAAGGCGAATGCAGCAGCCGATGAAATAGCATAAGACCAGGTAGCGATATCCGAAATGACGGTGTGGGTTTGCGCAAGCGACGGGGATAACGAAGGAATGGCGATCAAGAAGAAAGCAATGCCAAAGAATAACCAAGGAGCGGAAAGAACGTAAAAGGATGGTTTGAACCGGAACAAGATATACCACACAAAGGAAGAAGCTAGGAATATACCGCCGAGGACGTATAGCTGGAGATTATCTTGATAGTTTTGCCCGGTCAGAAGCGTCATTTGGTAACTGTTGGCCGCCAACATCTGCAATGCACGTCAGTATGGACGCGTCCCCGGAGAACCGAGAGAAACACTCGCCTGCCCAATGGCGATAACGATAGTGTACAGCGGCCAACCGAAAACTTTGCGGGCCATGGCGATCTGAATTCTGGTCATGATCACAAAATCGCCGCCATATGGCAACATGGCACCTCCATCGGTGTGCGGATGCATGCTCGGCGTGCCCGGTGCTGTGCACAACATGAGCACCACATTCAGATGAAACGAAGACGACCCGAATGAATACGCACTAGCTGGTCGAGACCGATCCTCTGCCATCGACAGTCCATGCGAACTCCACATCGACTCGCGATGGGACGAGATGTAACTCGCAGCGCTAGACAGCTTGTCCTTGCGCACCCTGTCAAAGTACGCTTCCTCGGACTTCATCAGGAACCGCTCGATAGACAGCTCGCCCTTGGAGTTCTCCGAACTCAACACTTGGAGCTTTTGGACAAACTCTTGGGCAACGCCACCGTCGGAATCGGTAAACTATGACCAAGACGGTCAGCTGCTGCGAACCAACGTGCTCGACGAGAAACACGCACTGAGGTGACCGCCTTGTTGAGCGGCGAGTTGACCTTTTCCTCGGCAAGCGTGGCCAGCGACTCACTCGAAGCCTTGCGCTCATGCAGGCCAAAGGGTTTCTGGGGTGTCTCCGGATGAAGGAACGGATCAGGGACGCTCCGTTGCTCCTGCGCGATCGCCTTGTTTGCCTTTTCCAAGAAATCGTTAAAGTCTTGTCTGCTCCCCGTCACCGCGCTCCTATGGGACATGTTTTCGTCGTCCGACTGGTCTGAATGCATCGACGCCGATCCAGGGTCTGCATTCAGCCGAGGAGGCGCAACGAGGAACGACTCGTCGTTCGGCGTCGACAGCTGCGAGTGCGCGGGGGAAATGGGCCGAGTCCTGGGCGAAGACGATATCGCGCTGGACGCATCCCAATCCGGTTGGGAGGGGAGGCCTTGGTGCACGGGGTCCCAATCGTCCGTGTCGTCCATCACCTGGCTCCGGACGATACCGCAGTCCGACTCCCGCCAGGCGTTTAGTCCTGCCAGTCGGCGACTTGTCTGGATGCTCCGGCGATGCATGTCTTCCATGCGTTGACGCCATTCGACGACGGGGAACCGTTGAACCGCAGAACGCGCACGAAGGATCGCACGTTCTTCCTGCGACGACTTGAGCGCCAACTTGATCGTTTTCGATAATTGCGACAACATGTGGGAGGTCGAGGTGGATTCGACCGGGAACCACTGCAAAAAGAGCTGAGCGTACGCCACCATCGCCTCGCTGCGTCATCCACTTACCCATCCTGGCATCAAACCGAGACCTCCCAGTCGACTACCCACACCCAACGCACCCTTTCTCCCGAACTCGACAGCGACCAATCCAAACGGTTCGTCGCGCGAAGGAATCAGCGCGAAATCAGCTCCGCTAAACAGATAAGGTGGCAGTGCCGTAAACTCAGGCTTGGAAAACACGCGATCGGGATACATCTCCATCAATCGCGCCAGTTTCTCCGCAGCAAACCGACCATACAAGTCGATGACGGGACCAACACAGACAAGCTGGATCGAGGGACGTTTTTCCAATCTGAAACGAATCGAGTCAGCGCAAGCTCAGCGGCTTGATAGGTGTAGCATCGCCACGTACAGGGAGGGCATCATGTCAGCAATGAGATCGACACCTTTTTGCTTGGACCAACGGCCGACAAACACAAACAGGTCCGCGTTCGGATCCTGTTTGATACCTGCCCATTCCTGTGCCTGCCGTTTCAGCTCAGGTCGCTGAGCTTCTGCAGCCTGGTCAATCTTGATATCGCGAATCGATACGGGGTTCTCGTCCAGCGCCGCAATGTCCGTAGGGTCCGGGTTGGGCAACGAATCGACGTGTTTCAACGTCCATAGTGCAGGATACCGTGCCCAGCTACGTTTCCCATACTTGTCCGAGACACCAGCAACACCGAGACTCTTTTGATGGACGCTGATGTACGACGCGCCAGCGTGGAGCAGGTTAAACGTATTCCCGAATTGGACGTATTTCGTGCAGTTCTCCTTGCTGATGTTGAAAGCAGAACAGACTTCCTTCATCTCTTCTTTCGTGCGGAGCGGCCACAAACCTTGGAACTCGGCGTTATGCAGCGAGAGACAAACAGGGACAACTTTGGGCAAAAGGTAGATGGGTGCGAGCGCGCCGTGGTAGTCGTTGATGTGGTAAATATCGATGACAGGAAACCTGCGAATAGTGGCTGCGATGGCCTGATTCCACGTCGAATAAAAGATGGCTGAACTAAGATCATCCATGCGAGCGGGATACGGGTCCGATTTCGTCTGGGCGCGGAAAACAGGGCTATCAAGGAGCACATACGTGATATTGTCGAGGGTATGCGTTTCTACTTCGATGAGGTAAGGCTCTCCAAAGATGATGACCTCGAAGGGTTCTGCGGGGTCGCCGACGGGATATTCGAGGTCCTTGACCTTGGGGATGATCCAGATGAGGTCGACGTCCGTCATGGCCTTGCCCATGAGCGACGACATGACACCCAACCCACCAATCTTGACCTTGAGTTTCCAGTCGAAAATCTCGTACTCGAGAGTCGAGATGAGCACTTTGCGGCGCTTGTTCTTGTCCTCTGGCCATCCAATGATATCCGTCGATTGTTTCTGACCAAAGATCTTCTCCGAGATGTGCACGTTGTCTTTGAAATCTGTCGTCGACTTGTTACCCATCTGACTGAGAATAGGAATGTATTTGCTGGCGCCCTTGGGCCGAACTCCGTAGCGGTTGTGACGGATACCATAAAAGGTCCACATGAAGATTACCACCGCGAGTATACCGGTGATGAGTGGAATGGACAACAAGAGCGCGTACATGATGGCGCCGACGGATGCCTGGCCACGCGGTTCCAGCGACCACTGGAGCGACTGGTCGTCGATCACCAATGACCAAGCCAGTGCTGGATAGGGCGGAGCCGACATATTCAAGTAGTTTGGTGCGATCGAGTTTGGTGCAAGACGATCCATGATGGAATCTCCGTCGACGTCACCGTAGTAATAGTCATCGTATCCAAACACGTTGACCTGAACATACGTTGGCCAGGATGCCATGATTTCGAGCTCCCAGGTGCCATCCCCAATTTGGTTCATGACGGCCGAGATACCTTGATCAAAGCCCCACTGGTTGAACGGACCACGCGCAAGGAACTGAGGAACGCGGCGCTGGGTGTTGTAATTCAAATCGGCATGTACGACAACTGTCGCACTCGCAGCTACCTGGCTCCAATCTGTCAAAAGGTGAGTCCCAAGTTCCAAGGGCAGGAAACTATGGAGCATACATTGGACCATGATATGCTGCCCTGTCCACCACGTGTCTGGATTGCTGACAACGTCGGAAGGAATCACCGTCACGTTTTCCCAGTTTGTCCAATTCGACCAACTCTGTCCGAAATTGCCCGAGTATCTAAACATGTCTGCTCCATATGCCTTGTGGGTGAACGTGTACTGATTATTGGAGTGTTGGAATGCGCTGTTGTCATAGTCCGAGTCTGGGAACACCATAATATTGTCGGGAGCACCCTTGCGTAATAGCAAGTGATCGACGACCTGCCAAAGGCACACTCAGGATTCTGAAATTCCCCAAGTCCAGTACGATAAACTTACTCCAGTGGAGGTCCCATCAATGGCGCTGGGATTATGCACCACGATGTCCAAGATCCCGTCTGGAACGTTGTTCAACGTTGCAGACCACGAGAAAGCGGAGGGGGCTGCCCCGAGGACGCTCGTGATGACCGGGTTCGTGACGTTATTACACACGACAGAACTTGTGTCCAACGTCGGTGGACCCCCTATGCCTGAGGACGACATGTTGAAGGTGATGCTGTTCGTGATGCTGGAACACACCATGGGGGTGTTAAACTCGAGCGTGATGTCGACCGTCGTTGCATTCGGGTTCCCAGACACTGCAGTGATACGGGCGTCGTGGCCTGGGAGGAATCGTGTCAGCATGGGAGGAGGAGAGACCCATTCGGCGACTGGCACGAGGACTTTCATCCCATAAGGATCCATGGTGACGCTGCCCAGACATCCATACCATGGGGCACCGCCGTTGTTAAAGTACGACGACAAGGAATCCTGGAGTGTATATTCTTCGAACGGAGCCAGCAAGTTTCGAACGGTGGTGCCAGACTGGTAAGGCGATGAGATCCACAAAGAACTATTGCAGTCGTACGACCACGTGGTCGTCATATTCGTATTCGCATATAGTAGCCATACTTGGTCAGTATGATTCCCCGTGAGGGTCTGTACACCCGCGATGCCAGCCCGCGACACAGAATACAGACCCATTTCTGTGACGGTGCCATTCGAGCCAGGACGTTGAATGTCAAAGGTCCAGTTACCGCGCTGCACGAGATTCCACCCGTCTTGGAGGGCGTTGTAGGTGCTGCGAAGGTATAAAAACTGTTTCATCAGGCGACGCGTGTCGGTAGTGGGATCGAAGTGGTCGAGTGAATTCGAGTCGTCGTAGCATCCGAGCGTTGCAGATTCGAGTGGCCAGTTGAAGTACTGAACTGACCCCAGTTTATAACAGCCATGTCGCTGCCACGCCGTGTTACTTATCATAGCCTGACGCCTAGATGCGTGCGTATGAGTCAGCCAATGACCGGTGCTGGTTCAGAGTGGGCATACCCGTAAAGGTAGTTGGGTGCAGTGGTGTCGAACAGGTAAAAGTTTTGCTCTTCACCATAGTACCACTAGAGTCCTCTCGAGTGAATACGTTCGACCGAGACAGCGCAAAAGGGACGCACCAAGGGGATTCCAGGCATGACCACGTTCGTGATGAATAGCGCCAATGCGGACCTCATCGTCCCGTTTGTCAAGCTAGGCCATCGAAACACGTCGAAATTGCTTGTTCCATACATGTGCTTCGGATCGAAGAGACCGGTGTTGGGATTGAGAAAGTCGTCGTTGACGAACATTTGATTCCACGCCGTGATAAAATTCGAATCGAGGTCGTATGCGACTGCGAGGTTTCCGTCCATGCCAAGGAAGCGCGTGAGGGAACGGTATATGGAATAGTGGAACGCAATGCCATCGAGGCCAGATTGCCCCTGTGAACGGAGAAAGTATTGATTATCTGCCTCGGTCACGTTTGCCGCTTGGAGGAAACCAGGCGGTTTCTCTGTGGGAGTGCGACCGCGGCCCCTGGAGAGATATTCTAGGGGTTGATGGTATAGATAAGAAAGGGGACGTACAAGTATAGAGCTCCGAAGGCGTCACCGCCAGTGACTTCGCCGGTGATAAAAAAGTTCTTCTTGCCGAGCCCGTTGGCACATGCACGTGTCGCTGTTGCCCACGCTGTCATGCCGTCGACGGTGACCTGAGTCGATTTGTCGACACGGATGGCATCGATGTCGAGGGCAGTGATGACCATGCAGGCAAAGACCTGGAGCTTTGCCATGACTTGGGGTTTCCATTCGCGGAGACGATCTTGTACGGAAGCAAACTTGGACAGCTGACGCTGCCAGTCGGGGTGCACACCGAACGCCTCCATGTCACCGAACTGATCAAAGTCGGAGACGTAACAACCCGGGGCGGTGACGGGTTGAATGGAGCCATCATTCAGCCAGAAGACGGGGAGCTGACACGAAGCGTTCCACTGATTGTTGATCTGGTGTGAGAGCGAGGGGTCAATGGAGGCAAGGGTGGAGAAGAAAATAGGGGATACCTGGAAATCGGCGTAGTGGGAGAAATTCCATGGCATATAATTGGAATCCTTGTATGAGACGGGATACTGGTTGATACTAAAGGGTGCGGAAACGTTGAGGTATCTGGGGAGAGATGGCCGATGAGGGAAGGAGGCAGTGCAGACAAGGAAGGACGGACCCTTGAAACCCGAGAAGATCGCCAAGGGTACCGACGGTCATGTCGAGCATGACATACATTCCCCTGGTATGCACGGTGTCGATGAACTGTTGCCAGTCGGCGATGGTGCCCCAGTGGGGGTCGACGACGCTGAAATCGAGGGGGGAGTAGCCTGTATGAAGTATGAGGAGGAGGAAGGGACGGAGGGAGAGAGACGGACTGTCAGCTTGCCAGATCTTGTTGAGGAAGATTGTGCCGGAGAGATAGATGCCCCTTATGCCCATGCCCTGTATGTAGTCGAGCTTGGAGGTGAGACCCTTGAGGTCGCCACCGAAGCGGAGCTGGGTTTCTCTCCAGTCCCACTCGTACATGGAGCCGAAGAACTGGTTGTTGGAGGGGTCACCGTCTGCAAACTTGTCCAAGAGGATGGTGTAGAAGGGGACGGCACGCCAGTTGTCCGGGGAGGGCGTGTAGGAAGTGTTTGACCTGTTTGTAAAGTACTGGGTTGGGTCCTGGGCATTTTGATTTACATTGAGGTTGTACTGGACGAGGTCGGGGAGGTAGGGGGAAGCGAGTGCGGGCCCGGAGAGGAGGGGGAGGAGGAGGAGGAGGAGGAGGGAGCGGACGATCATTGCGAGCTACCAGCACGAGCCGGGGAGGAGAAAAGGGAGAAGGAAGACACGGCGGGTCCAACCGGCTCACGCACGCGGCCATCTTGAGCCCGCAGAGAACACAATGTCGTTAAGGGACAAAATAGCAACAAACACCCACCCCGCGGCCTGGACCAGCCCGTCTGGGATCGCCGGTGTTGGAGGTCTTGTTCTGGCTGCCCCTGTGCAATGTGCACGTTCATTAGCGTTTGACACGGCCTCGATCGCTCGGCTCGGCTCGGCACACAAGCGAGTCGGTTTGTGACTTGATCTGGTTCCGTTGCTGACCAAGCCGGTTCCCTTTCCCACCTCTCCTGGTCACCGCGATGAGTGGCCCCCTCCTCGAGTCTCCCGACTTTCTCAAGTCCTGGTCCGACGCCCACGTCGCAAAATGGCTCGCGGACATCAAGTGCAGTGCCCACGCAGACATCTTCAAGGAACACGACATCAGAGGCGACATCCTCCTCGAGCTCGATCACGACACCCTCAAGGAGATGAGCATATCCAGCGTCGGCGACAGACTCCGCATCCTCAGCGCCGTCAAAGCACTCCGGATCAAGTGTGCTTCCCGCATCGCGCCCTCCAGCCAAAACGGTCTACCACCCTCCCATTCCCGTGAAAACTCGCGCGAGAGCAACCACCGCGATCACTCTCCCTCCTCCAGAGGTCCAAGGCGTCTCGAAAACAACAGACCCGCGCCGCTCGTCTTGCAGCCAAACTCCTCGAGACAGGATCTGCCACGTCTCGTCCGTGAACCGCACTCTGGCGACCCCGCCCGCGTGCCCGTCATACGTCCTCTCCCCCAACCAGCAAACGGCGTTTCCCCAGCCTCGACGAGTACCCCCTCCACTTCCCGTCCCGCCCTTCCTCCCCTGCCCCCTGCCCCCCGTGGCCAGCCACCGCAGCCACCCACGACACGCCCGACGACACGCAATCTCCACCCCCTCGCCGGCCCGCGCTCGCGAACCCCAAGCCAAACGGACGCCGCCCCCTACACCAACTCTCCCCTTCCACCTGCCCCTGCCGCGACCTCTCAGAACTTGCTCACCCCCTTGTCTGGCAACGTTTCCAACAACTGGCCTCTTTACGGCCTTCCTGCAGATCCTAAATCTGCATCTTCCACCCTTAAACCGACCATTCGTTCTCCGTCTCCCCTTGGCTCTCATTCCTCACAACGTCCCCCCAACGGTTCTGCCCACGGCAGGAATATCTCCTTTGGTGGTGTGGGTTCTCCCGTCGGGTCCGTCCCCGGTGCCAAGCTCCCACCCCGTCCGTCGACGTCCGGCACTGCCCAACATCCTTATGCATCCGCACAGCCATCTCTCACCGGTGCAGCCCTATCACCCATCGTCGAAACCTTTCAGTCTGCTTCGTCTAATCCATCATCCCCTGCCTTCACCGTCGGCCGGGGCCCGTTTCATCCGCCATCCCACACGCAACAACTCTCACTAGACGACCTCCGTCGCAAACTCGTCAAAATCATACTTCCCGATGAAGGTCGCTCATGTACGATCGACGTCGCAGACTGTGCAGGAGGCATCGAGGTCATGGAAAAGGTCCTGCGCAAGCTCGACAAGACAGCTCCTAAGAATAACACCAACATCATGAACCGAATCGAGACCGATGACGGAGGTCTCAGCGTAGATGGATGGTGTGTGTATTTGGAAAGCGAGGACCAGTACGATGGCGGTATGTGTGGATTCTTTTTTCCCCAGTCGCGCTCATCAGTCGTAGGCAAACCCCTCTCCGAAGCTGAGCTGTTGGCAGTATGCCACGGCCCACCGGATTCCATCAAAGACCACGGTCTAATGCTCCGTCGCACCGGCCGAACGAAACGTTCCAAGGCCCTTGCGCGGATATTCGGTGAAGACCCTCCCGTCAGCTCTCCGCGCACTTCCAGCCCTACTTCACCTGCACGAAACGCTTTCCCGTTCCCAGCTCCACGACAGCCTGCAACCGAGGACGAACCCGACGCCGACACGCCACCATCCGACTACGCAGCCGCCATCGGTGACGGCCAGAGGACGAACAAGTCGATCAAACGCGCGAGCACGATCAGCATTCTGAGCGGCCTCGGCGTCCGCGATCCAGAAAAGGCGCTCGAGTCGCCCATCTCCCCCACACAAGCAGCGGCACAGTCATCCGCCAAGAAGCCCTCCAAATTACGCAACTTTTTCGGACAACGACCGCCGAGCGAGCTCATCACGACACACTTGACAGAGTACTTCCCGTTCGCGGAGAAGAAGGCGCTCCGGACCGCCAGACATAGCATGATGTTGCGCGGTAAGCGGGAGAGCATGATGTCGTTGAACCCCCCGCCTTTGCCATCGCGGTTTAGCACGAGTACGCAGGGGTCCCACGGGCTATCGTCCAAGCGCAATTCGGTCATGTCGACGGGCAAGGCGTCCACGGTCGCGAGCGAAGGTACGATCGAAGACCCACCGCGGGTGTCGATTTCGACCGAGGACGGCAACTCCGTGATCCTCACAGGAGACGACGTCGAAAAGCTGTCTGGTATCGATTCGAAGCCGCACTTGTTGCCACCAGTGACGTTCCCGACCGAGTCCCTCTCCGAGTCCATGGAAGATCTGACGGGAAGCAGGCAGCTGTCGCGAACAAGTTCGAACGCGTCAAAGCGCATGAGTTTCATGACAGAGCTGAGGAGCAAGCAGGACCGGTCGGACACGGCGAGTTTGCTCACGGTCGACGAGATCACGGCCGAGGTGGAGAACCGGAGACAGAGCATGGCAGTCGACATGGGTGTGGAAGGGGCGGAGGACTGGACAAAGGTGGAACCTGATATGAACGACGTG